>JASSUY010035935.1:0-20400 GCA_032466535.1 Forpus xanthops
AGCTCACCGCCGGAGGAGGCTTCAGTCGAGTCCCTTCGCTTCATCTCCCCTCTCCCGGAGTCTGCACCGGCCGTGCCGAGCCGCGCGGGGCACCGCCGGCTGCCGGGCCCGCCGCTCCTGGGCCCTGGCTGAGGCTGCCTTCGGCGCTGCCAACCCCTGCCGCTGGGTCGGGGCCGAGGCTTGACGGGGCAGCTTCAGGGGCAGAGCGGAGGGCCATGGGCTCCGTGTCTCGGCAGCTTGAAGGCTGTTTCTGCCAGAAGTAGCAGGCAGCGAGCGCTGGCTTCGTCCCCAAGAGGAGGCGTTCCGGTCCCAAGCAGGGCACATCTCTTGCCTCATCAGAAGCCGTGGCGAAGAGAGCAGTACCGGTGAGAGCCAGCGGCAAGGCAAGGGGGACAGGCAATGGGTGTAAGCAAAGCACAGAGGCTGCCGCTGGTAGCTGCTCCTTTCCTGTTTGCAGAGGAATGTCAGACCCCATGGCCCAAAGGTGCACAGCTGTCACCCTTACTATCGCCAGAAAATCAGAGGACAGAAGAGGGACGCAAATAGTTGTCGTGATTCAGGAACATAGTGACAGTGGTTCACATAAGAACTTCAGCTGTCGTGCTTTAAGGCACTCACACAGTTTGTTCATTCACTCCCCCCTCTTTTTTTACCCAGTCTCAGGGGGATGGGGAGGAGAATCGAAAGAATGCAACTCCCACAGGTTGAGATAAGAACAGTTTAGTAACTAAGCTATAACATAAATCACTACTGCTACCACCAATAATAATGACAAGGGAAACACAAGGGAAGAGAATACAGTCATTCACCACCTATACCCAGCCTGACCTTCCTGGTCTCTGCCCTCTGTTTTTTCCATCCTGGGCATGATGTCCTGTATTATGGAATACCTCTTTGGTCAGTTTGGGTCAGGTGCTTTGTCTCTGTTTCCTCCCGGCTTCCCCTCCTCCCTGGCAGAACATGAGACTCAGAAACTCCTTGGTCAGACCAAAACATTCCCAAGCAGTAACTGAAAACACTGGTGTTATCAGTGCTGTTCCCAGACCCAAAATCAAAAGCATAGCACTGCACCAGCTGCTAAGAAGGAGAAAAATGACTGCTGCTGCTGAACCCATGGCAAGCCATCATTAAGCCGACATTACATTAAGGCAACACTAAGCCATCTTACACAGACCCTCAGGCCCATATCAAATAGTATGGAAGGCTAGAGAATAAACATGTCTTTGAAGCTTTGTGAGCTAAATGAGGGAACAATGGATCTAACCATGGTTTCTCACACTGATGTCACTTATATGGTCCCAAGCCATGCTGTGCAGATGTCTGTAATCTGATGTCATGAAAGAAATGCCCTCTCAGCTTTCATCCTTGGGAATCATTTAAACCTTTAGTGGAAATTGAGTTGATTTCCTTTTCTTGTTCTCAGTGAACAGAAGGAACAAATCATCTTCTTTAATAACATTTTTTAGATAAAGGAAAATGATCTTGCTTAAAAGAAAACTCGTGAAACAGAGGGTATTGCACTCACTGATGCAACAGTGGTAACAACTGCATAGTTAATAGAGGTAATTTGCAGGGATGTGTTTACAGATGCTCCCCTCATGCAGTTGGCTCGAGGGCTTGTCTGGGTTGGTACTGACTCATGGGCAGCAGCACTTCACCTCTTGCACGCCTCTCCTTCACGAGCTTTGCCTTTCTTGTCTCAGATGCCAGATTTATTTCCTTGTTTTGAATTTAACTCTACTTTCATCTCCTTTCAAGTTGTTCATAGTTCTGGGCAGTTAAGCCCAGATTTTGTGAGGTTTGGTTTTTAGTCCTGTGGGACATGGCTAGGTAAGGCAATGGCTACAAGTACTTTGTTCTCTTCAAGAACGTTAAAGCTGTCTCTCAAGTTACTTTATTTGCACTTTCTGTCAGAAGTTAGCTCTTCCACACTTGTCATATATTGTCAGTTCAGGTTCTCAGGACGTATTTTGGTAACAACTAACAGTTTTTCACTATTATGTCTTCTTGCAAACAGGGATCCTGTAGTACAGGCTTTCTGCTTAACAGGGTATCTTCAGAGGTTACTGTTTGTGCTTCGTTTGCAACAGTTGTTGAGGATCTTGGATCAGTTTTAGCATAATGTGATTTGAATTGGTGGTTCCAGCTAAACTGCATGCCACTAAAAACATTTCAGGCTTAGTTTTAGCCTTTCCAATGGTGATGCAACGACGTGGTCCTTGGGTAACCACATCACTTGTGACTTTGCACAAGTGACAAAAGTAGGTACTGAAGGTAACCATGACGATGGGAGTTCACTTTCTTTATGCACAATTTTTGTTACAGAATGTTTTCATGTCTCTATTATAAGCCAATATGACAGCTGCAAGCCAATACGGATGCCTGAAGGCACAACACGCACATTCCCACTGTGCATGTAAATTAACTTATTAATCATATAGACTTTAATTAATCAGTAAAAGTTAATTAATTAGTAAATCTATAGAAAGGAGATCTGCCAGTTGTAGAAAATGTCATATTAAGTGCAAACCAGCCTCAGTGGTTTACCACTGCCAGTTTATTATTGTTCTATAGTTCAAAACCAGAAGTTTGTCCTTTTCAGTCAGTTGCATTTAACAGGTTACATGGGATTGTCACTGTAGCAGTTTTTAAGACGCCCCCCTGCTTCTGACGCAGTCTCAGCTGCGTTCTTTAAAGCGGTGCTCAAGTCCTTCTATGGCTGTAGTTCTCTGTATTGCATGGGGTGTCCCTGTTTCCAAGGAGCTGTGTAGTTGGAGCCTTCCCAAGTTCCTGAAAGATGGCAGGCCCAACTTTTTCTCCCTTCAAACATTAGCCAAAGGACCTGCTGTAGCAAGCAATAAACTGAGCCAGAGTTTCATTTAGTGTTTCCAGTGGGACTTCACTGTAGCACCTGAAATGTTCCTGGGTCTGACCTCAGCCACTCTGGCCTTTGGCGTTCTTTGTGCCATCCTGCAACAGCAAGTGTAATTGTGAGCATGAGGCAATTATGAGTATACCTTATTTTCCATGAAGCTTTGCAGAACATTGCAAAACTTAGAAGGGCTGACAGGCATGAAAATAGCAACGTAAGAGGAAATCATGAGAGGACACATTTTCTATATGTAACAAATTGCTATTATGTTTCAGTGTATCGATTTACAATTTAAGCCTACAGAGAAGAATAAAATCAAGTTATGAAAAATGCTTTGTCCTTGTATTTTTTAGCAGTAGCTACAGAGAGGTTATCTCCTATTGAAACCATAGCCTTCAGTATTTTGATGGTACATCTAACTTGAATACCTGACACGATTTCAGGGAAGAGCTATATAGTAGCAAAAAGTGCAGAAGTCCATTAACGCTGGCTCTATTCAAGGGGAAGTTACTTCATCTAAATATCTTGTGTACCTCTTTGTATAATGAATAAACATTATAGGTATCATAAATGCCTACATCCTAAAGCTTCTTTCTGCACCATGTATATTGTGCTCACTTTGTACAAATAGAGTAAATGTGTTTTTTACTCAGATCATTAAAAAAACTACCAATTTCCTCTGCCTTCCAGGACAGAATTAATCTAAAACAACACAGTATGGGATTGGATGGCTAAATTGTAACCAAGCAGAATTCCCACGGCTGTGCTCTGTAACATTGTCTATAGTGCTCCAAACCCCAGAACTGTTACTTGAAGTAGCGTCTCCAGCTGAATTATGTATAAAGACATCATGGTCAGGAGGGCCTCCAAGTCCAGAAGCATGACCAGGAAGTTCTTTTTTCAAAGTAAGTTTTGTATGTTGTTTCTATTCTTAAATCGCAGCATATTAAGTTTTCTACTATAACGCGCAAATTCTGGTATCCTTTACAATTGTTTTAGTGAATCTTGGCTGGCTATTTAACATGCAGTTTGTTTGCATCCATGAAGGTGATGTTGGCTATATGGACTGCTATGCTAAAAAATGCAGAGACTGCCTGTGGCCTCTGTGGAGTAAAAATGCTGGTGTCTCACTATGACCTATTTTCAAGTAGATCATGATAAATAAAATTGATCTGATAATTAGAACATAATTTACAGGGGCCAAAATATAACTGATGAAGAGTTTGCATAGTTATACTCACTGATGCTCATAGGAAACCCCCTGGGTTCATAAACTGATAAATATTTCTTAAAACTATTTATGCAAGGGTGAATAATTCTAATGCAGTGAACAATTCTTAAGTAAAACCCCCAAGATAAAATACCCCAACTCTTTTCCGGTATCTTGTGTAAAAGATACTTCTACTTGCATGAAAATACCACTATAATCTGAATCTTGAAGGTGATGTGTCTGCAGTACTGAACATCTATCTGGAATATGTTCAATGCTTTCTTGCTTATATTCCATTTATCTGGATATTCAGACAAATGATCTAAAAGAAAAAAAAAAACAACATATGCAGAAACCTCATGTTTGTATTTCACTGCAGAAAGGATTTCTGTAAAGGTCAGGAGCAACATAATTTTGAAAGAACACCATCATGTTAACAACCTTTTGTTGGTGAGATGCAATAATAAGTGTCTATGAAGAGCTGAGGGAAAAGTGCTTTGCAGTTCAGATAGGAAACGTGTTTTTTTTTACTCCATTCTATTTTCAGTATTTTTTATGAACTGCTTAATTTGTTTTATGTTGTTATATGTTTGGGGAACAGTATAAATTCTTGCTTATTTTTGAAGTGGAATTGGTGGAATGGATGCATACAATTGCAGAAAGCCAAGCTGTGTCCTCATAACAAAGACTGACAGCAAACACAGCTTTATGAAACATTTGCAGGGGAACCATCTCCTCCTTTTGATGCACATCTTGTGCTTTACTCTTCAGTTAAAAGGATGAAATGGTAAAAATTAGGCTCAGTTTTGCATCACATCTACACCTTTCCAGTCTCCGTATCTGTCTGACCTACGGAAGAGTAGTAAGGATAATAATGAATGTGCTGTCTATTTCTGGGTAGACTGTCTAGACAACTTTTAGTAAAGAAACTACCTATCGTTACATCCATGACTGGCTTCCATTCTTAGAGTCTGTTGAGTATTACAGTGGGATGCCTTGTGCATGCTGGGAGAGGGGCAGAGAAGAAGTGAGGGCAATGGTGAGATTTACCCTGATAAACAGATCTCTGAAACTGGGCTGTGGCGGTGTCCAATTTTGAAGCATACTGTCGTGATTTTAAACAGCTCAGAACCTATGTTTTAAATTTGTCTATTAGTATTTTTTAGCTGCCATAAACCCAAAAATCTCTCATGATACTCACGATCTTAGTAAAACTCAAGTCTTTTCTGACTGCAGCATATGCAGTGATACTGCAGGAGCAGGTGATGGGAAGTGCCTTGCAGTGACTAATCCAACTTCATACATTAGCTTTCAGAAGCATCTTGGCATGCTTGTCTAAGGAAGCTAATTAAATAACTGTAGCAATTAACATAACAGTTACTGCCTGCTAATGTAACCTGGAATTTCCTGGTAACAAAAAAGGAGCCTGGATATTAAGTGGCACTTAAAGTAACGCTAATTAACAGGATCTTCATGAAAAAATGAGCGTGTCATCCCCGTCCCCCCCCCTCAGCACCACTATTTGTAATGACAAGGCATCACTCTTCACAAAAAAAACAAGTACACAATATGGCTGTAGCAATTAAGACAAAATTGTATATTTCAGATTTTGTTTTAAAAGCTTAATGAATAGATGTACCTTATATTTAAAAGTCAAAACATTCAATTTACTATGTGGTCCCCAGCTGCTCTGGTACAGGACTGAACGTATCCTAATAATGTCTGTCATCAGTCTTAACCTGCTACAGTAAGTCTAAGATGTAATGAGACAGAACGGAATTAGTTTAAGTAATAAATGTTTAATCAAAGAATTTTACATATTATTAACAGCATTCATTTGGCCAAACATCTACATGGTTGTAGTATCCTACTTGTATATAAAGTGGGAATGTATCAAGTATAGACTATGAAAGTGCAAATAACAATTCAAGGTTAGAGTAATTTTTTACATTATAAAATTAACAGGTTTACAAAATAGTCTTGCCAAACTTTATTTTTGAATTGTAAAGTCAATGACTATGGTGTTAAAATAAGTACCAAGAAAATACAAATTTAATAGGCTAATTTCATGCTCGTAAGAGTAACACGGAAACAATGGATATACTGCACAACCTAACCAAATTACAAAAAACCAGAACCCACAGACTTCACAATCTTCACAGAAAGCATTCTTACATATCTTACTGTAACTTTGCAAGACATCTCAATGCAATGTACGATCTTTTTGTGAGAATCTTTCTGTTCAAAAATTACAATTCAAGGAAGTTAAACAACTTCCAGACCAATTCATGATGACCGTGCACCAAGAATTGTTTTAGTTGAAGGATTTTATATCATAGAACAATTTAAAATAGGTATTTTTCAAAGATGTCCAAAGGATTATCACTGTTTCAGCAATAGGGCAGCTAGAGTTGAAGTTATTTGAGACTATTCTATTCCATTCTCTCTAAAGATGCTTGCAAAATGAACAAGGTTTTTATGGGGTAAGGGTAAAATATTCTTATTTAAATTTTACTAATACAAACCTTGCAACTTCAAGGTTCAAAAGCTGGATTGGCATGAATTAGTTACCAAAACACTCACTTGAACTCACAGTAATCAATACATAAACTTTGCTATTATGACACTTGCCTATACACACTCAGTAGTAATAAACTTTTATATCATATCAACAAATCTCTGGTAACAGTTAAGCAAAACTTAGAGTGTATGTAATTTGCTCGTGTTATGACAAGTTTTGATTATACGTAATTAAAACAGCCATTTGAACAACTTACTCTAGTTGTAATTACATACTGTACCATTGTATCTCACTAACTGTAGATTGATGCTTTTAAGCAAATCTAAACCAGTATTTTTTTTTTTTTCACAGTACAACATCTAGGAAAAGGGGTTTTGTGTTTGCTTTTTTTATTTATTTTTTTACACTAAACAGTAATCACACAGCAAATGAATATTGTGCAATAGAACAAATACCTAGCAGTGTTTTGTTTATGCGAAAACACTGACTGAACATTTAGTTATTTACTGTAAAGGCAAGGCCATGGGTGGTTTTATGGAGGTCTTTGCAATTAATAGCATAGTTACTCCAGAACAGACACTGAATTTGAATTACTTGTTCAACTGTGGCAACTATCCAGTTGGGTTAGGCGAAGGCACCGTAACATGTTGAGCGGAACGTGTTATCTGAACTTTAACTGTGGAACTGGCTGATATATGAAAATTCTGTATTCCTACATTTTTATAAAATGTTATCATTAAAAGTAATTGCACTATTAGTGCATAGAACGCTCTGTAGAATTATGAAAAGAAAGAACTATGATTGCACTTCCGTTAAAGTGTCTCTTAAAATACAGCATAGCTGTGGCTAACTCACTGTATTTTAATATTTAAAATAACTGTTTAACAGCAGCATTAGGTTTTATTAACTTAAGATACAGGCTACATTTAATTAAATGCAGTCACCATGGCAACACATGCCAGTTTAATTTAGAGAAGCAATGCTACCCAGTGGTTTCTTTCACTGCTTAAGAATTGTGGGATTAGTTTGATAGAGTAACACTGCACTGTTTTGTTAGGCTACTGCCGGCTAACTATTCACAGTTTGGCACATTTGGACTGTAAATAGACATGAAAAAATCTTTGATTTTAGTGGGAAAGAATATCCCCTAAAACTTGTTCCTGGAGCAGTACTAAGGAGAAGCATTAAATACCTCCATTCACACTGCTAACAAAAATGAAAAATGAGTAAAGAAAAGTTACAGAAAACAAAACCAAAATGCAAACAAACTGCTAAATTTTATTTTGGTGAAAGAATGAGTTCTAAAAAAATGGAATAAACTATTTCTTAGGAAAACCAACCAAAATAATCAGTGTAAGCCTTTAATCCATACTTTCAAGTTAAGGATCATCAACCTAAGGCTAAACAGATGCTGCATTGTATTAGGAATGTGGAGTTCATCCTACTTATTCCTTCCTCTTGAGAGCAAAAAGGCAAGTACTACCTAATTAAATGCAAAGGATATTCCTTGAAAGGTTCACATTACTATGAAGAACTACAATTCAAGAGAACTCCTAAATATCCGATGTTACGTCAGTGGTTACAGCTGTGCTGTAATTATGTGGATCAAAGCCTCCATAATGCTTACTCCACATACTGTAACATCTGTCAACTACCATTCATTTACTCCAGATTTAGTTTTTATTCATACCAGATGCACATGTTCAATCCATTCAGTTGAGGTGTGAGGAGTCTGACTTGAAGCATCTCCTGAAGCATCCAGTGTGCTGGTTACCTCCCTGTTACTATCACCACCTTGTGATACCATTTCACCTGGAATAATGTTTTCTTCAGAAGTGCTTTCCTCTGTTTGGGTTCCTCTGCCTTCATTTTTGAGTGCATCCTCAAATAGAGCATGCTCCTCCTGAGGCTCCAGCCTTGTGTCTGTAAGATTTGGTTGACCTGCTGAACCATCTTCAGTACTGGGTTGCTGTGAATCCTCATCTGCTTCAGTACTTGTTGAGGGGATCAGAGCAATACTCTGGGGGTTCATGTCATGAAACCAGGCCATAATATTTCCAAGTAGATTTTCACTGGTATTGGGATCTTGACTGCTGGAATCAGCATCACTGGATGTTGAGTATAATCCACTTCTTATGTCGCTGCAAGGGTGTGAGTGAAGACGATCAGCTGAAAAGGGATCATTGCCTGCCCCTAGTCTCATCAGGCTGTCACCAAGTTCTAACAGCTCAGAGCTGCTCAAAGCGCCTCTTGGATTATCTATACTTATGGGAGCAGAGTCCAATCTTGTAGGCAAAGAGGTACCTATTGCTCCTAAGGATGCCTCATTATTTAGGAAGTCTCTAGTTTCTTCATCTATGGCCAAGCCAGATTCTTGTAATGATAACTGAATAGCTAGCAGAATGTTTGGGTCATCTTCATCCAAAGAACTCAGAGCCTGTGGAAACACACAAGGCTGCTTTCAGAATAAAACTTTCATTTTGTTACATATTCTGGATGAAAAGTAATTTGGGCTCAAATCTCAAATTCATTCATTATTCCTACATGTCATTTATCAGAATGAATTTTTACTGACACAGCTGACAACATAATTTAAAAGGTGACTTACATTAGAGACTGGTTAGCACTTCTTACCAGTGTGAACGTATAATTTCTTGTCTGAGGTTCTCCCTTTCTCATTGAAGAATTAAGGCAATTTGCAGAGACAAAATGACACAGAAAAGCAGACCAGAGGAAGGCAAGCAAAGCAGACAGAATGGAAAAGAGATTAGGGGAGATACCTGAAGAGAATCCTGGTTTTCAGAGCGACTGACAGGGGTATAGTCATGAAGCGAAGAGCTGTGCAGAATACCCATGGAAGCTGAACTCACCATGGAGGTGCCGTGTCTTCTACTACTGCCACCTTCCTGAGTGTCTGTTTGGGCAATTGAAACAAAAATGGTTGAAGAACCAGCAAGGAAGCTTTCTCCACTATCATTTACTGGCAGAATCTCTTCCTTCCTTTTGGATTACTTCTGTCTAATTTTACTCCTTTATTCACTCAGAATGAAATAATCCAAAACACTCCTTCCACAGTCCCACTGTTTAAGGAGTGACTGCCTAGCTCTTTTGTGCTTTTCTGCCCTCAATGCCCTTCTTTTTGTCTCTGTAAGGATGGATGCCATCAGAAGCATAAGCCTGTTGGCAGGAGGGGCAAAGTGCTTTTAAGGCACATAGATGATTTAGGGAAAGTTCTGAAAAATATGCACATGGACAAAATACAGGATGCATTTACCGGTGGATTACAAACAACAGTTGCCCATTCCTCCATTCTTTCAAAGACAACAACTCAGCTGTAATGTTAAAGTTACATTTACCATAACACTGCAGTACAAGTAAGTCATTAGTGTAGTGTAACCTCAGCAATTGCTGACATTGCTGTTTTCTTAAAACAACTAACAAAAAGAAAAAAGTAATATGCTGTTTTCAGAAAAGCTGCCCTGTAACAAAAATCAGTGAAAGTCTTTTACTTTGGAAAAATGGAATTTTCCACTTCAAAACTTAAAATGAACCGAAGTGAGACAAACTAATTATCTTTTGTGCGTTTTAACAGTATGTGCCGGTCATCACTACAATATCCAAGTGTTCAGTCAAATTTGAGTCCTCAAACAAGACGGTTTTGCATTTTACTTGTAATAGGGAAGGCCCAAAGCTCACCAAAATTCTTTTTGCTGTTTCTAAAATACAGAATGTGTTTATTTCTCCTCAGCAGAGGAATTCTCCTTTTGTTTTTAAAGGACAAGCTATGTACAGAACTTAAGTTCATGAGATACAGCAGAGTTTGTGCAGCATGACTTTGAGACCGAGCACACAACTGGCAGCTCTGAAGAAACAGTGTCACAGTATGGTTTGGATTTGAGCTATTTTTGTACCTTTGCAAAGGTCCTGGCAGAATGGATACAGCACAGACAGCCAAGTTACAACGACCTTAAGGGACTGCGCTACCAGCCATAGCACTCTTTAGAAGAGCATATGCTGGAAGTCACAGCTCGTGCCAACTTGTTTCCTGTCTGCCTTTGCCAATACAGGATTTTCTGAGCAGGGTTTTTGGAATACAGCCTTGTGACTATCTTCCAGCAGGCCTGTAGCAGGGGAACCTTCTTCTATCCACCATCTTCTTTATGCACAACTGGTCCTTTTAATTGGCATAAAGGAGCAGGTACTTAGGAAAGACTGTCATATGAAGCATATGCCCTTCAGAATTTCTTCAGAAAAGCAAACCTGCTCTAAACAGCTGAGGAGTTGTTAGTGGGAAGATCAATGCCTTTCTCCTTAAAAGAAAAGTAGCCACACTGAAGTCTGCAACACTTCTGAGATCACATACACAAAAGCAAAAATAAGCCTTTATATTATCCTGGAAGATACAGGGATTTATTTGAAACTTCTTTAAAGTGTATCCGCACAAGAATGCACCCTGCGGTCACTAGTAGCAATTTCTGAAGTAGGAAGAGCAAAGGAACAGGCCCAGGCAGGAACGTACCTAGTGTACTCTCACTGGGGTCATCAGGATCTGGAGTATTACTCAGCAGACTATGCATGTCTCCACGTCGACGCTGTCTGTGCCTCCTCCGATACTGAAATTCAGCATATTCCTGCATAAACCAAAGGTTACAAAATACAGGGCAGCATGCAGTAATATTTTTCTGATGTAGTAAGCACCACATTTTTATGAAAAATGTGTGATTTTATATGTTTATTATAAAATCACTTGTTTTCAGAAAAATAAATTGCAAGTTGTATCATGCAATGTTTAACATAAATAATAACTAACAAAAAAAACACAACCCACAAGTAAACCTAAATATATAAAAAAATGAACTAGCAAAGAAAAATACTTGACATATTACTAACATATTAATACTTGCAATCCCCCTTCTTAAAGAATTACAAGTATACATTTTTTGTTTTGATGCCAAATTTTATATACCTACACATCAACACACTTTTTAATAAATACAGAGCTAGTGATTTTAGAACATAAGACCAATTAATCTGAATTGAACCGACAGATTATTTCAGAGTCCCCACTGCCAGCAATTATCAGCGGAAAATAACCTTTGGAAGACTACAGAAAGCTGGCTGACATACACTGGGACTTGTTATACTTTTCCCAGCCTCCTGGGCACTGTGTCTCAGAAACTTCTTAAGCCACAGCTGATACACTTCTCCTGAACAATCTTGGATGGATTTTTATTCCATGAATTACAGATCTCCTCTATTTTTGTCTAATTTGAGCTGCTAATGAGCAATACCATATAGATTTGAACTCCTGCAGCCTGAAATTTCTTACATAGTGTGTATTTACCCAAGACAGTTATGTGACATTTATGGGAAAGACTCAATTTTGACATCAAGCATCCCAATACTTGGAAATAAATATTTTGATTCCCATACCTTTCTTAATACTAAGAGACTAATTTCCAGATATGTTTTAAGGTCAGTACAGCTCACACTGAACCTGAATGTGTAGGTAAGATCTTTCATTTCAGTTTTTACACAAGGCAATAAAAACATACACACAGGAACTAGCTCTTCTCTTCAGAAGATAATACTGCTATTTATTTCTCTGAGCCCCAAGCTGGAAAAGAATTCATTTGGCCAAATGAATTTAGAAAGATAACATTACAATTAGCTTTCATTTCTTACATTGACTTTTCATCCTGGAATATCTCAACATCTAAAGTGTGTAAAACTTAACAGAGTGTCATTTCTTTTATCCAATGACCTCATGGCAGGGAGGTTGGAACTAGATGATCTTTTAAGGTCCCTTCCAACTCTAATCATTCTATGATTCTATGATGGCACGCTGTCTTCCCACGAACACTTTCAGATGAAACCCTCATCCATAATGACATATGCAAGCCAAAAGAAGTCATAAAGCAGCACTGTGGGCAGATTTTGATCTAAGATGATCCATGGAAATTCTAAGAACATAAAAATCATAGAATCATGGAATGGTTTGGGTTGGAAGGGACCTTAACGATCATTCATTTCTACCTCCTGCTGCCACAGGCAGGGACACCTTCCACTGGACCAGGTTTCTCAAAGTAGCTGTCTGTACTTGACCAGACAAAAGGTCCATTTACGCAAGTACTGTCTTCAACAGTGGTTAGTAGCATTGCTAGTTAGCTTATGGAACACTGTAAAAAAATAGGACAAATATGAAGTGATTCTTATCTAAAATATTCTTCCAGCTTCTATGGGAGCTCACAGATTTTCTAAAAGGAAAGCTGTGCTCCAAACAAGAGAAAATCAAAACTTGATATGGAACAATATAACTTGAATTATTTAAACAATATATAATTACATCGGTATGAATCAGCCAATGAATAATGGGAAGTGATCACTGAACACAAAGATTTATTACTTGTGTCAGATTTTATCTCTTATCTGTTTGCAAAAAAATCCTAGATTTTCCCAACAGCCATTTCACTTTTGGTTACTTTTTAACCTTCAGAAAGACATCTTAATCACTACTGTTAAAAAATTCTTTCTGATTACTTGGAGTAATTTTATACATGTGAGCAAAAGATGTTAAATTTTTTTGGGTAAGAACATTATGGTTACACTCAATGGTCTGCCACAAGCAGTGTTCCTCGCTAAACCCAGTAAGAACTTGGTTTGTGTAATTATCTGGTATATTCAGTCATCCTCTATAAAAAATTTTGTAGTGAAATCCACTAAAATAAACACAGATGACAATTATTCATTCTAGAAAATTCCTTTAGCATAGGCGGTTGCAAGTATTCTTGATAGCTACATAGCAAAGAAACCAACTTGCATTGTACAGCACCACATTTATGCAAATCATAAAAACTCATAAGCAATCATCTAAGCATGACTGCAGTGGCACTGCTAAGCAGCTCATCAACATATTTCTCATCAGCTTTTTCTCACAACCAGTTCCACTGATGACACAGTAACATCACAATGAGTTTGGTATTGTCAGATGTAGAACTACTTCAAAAGAAAGGACTAAAGGAACTAGACAGGAGAAGCAAGCTGATCTTTTGTAGAGAAGCAAACTATCTTCTCAGCAGTATGATGCTCACCAGCAACAATAGCAAAGGAAATATATAAAAGCCTGTGGAGTTTTCCAGGAGGCTTTAAAATGAAAAGAGCAGTTTTTCTTTTATAAAGAAAACATTAATTTTATAAAAAAAATGGCACCAAGGAAATGTTGAAATGAAGTTTCTTTCCTAACTAAAGGCTTTAATCAATGTTCTCAAAATACTAAATAAAAGTTAAGATGATAAAGGAAGCTTCTTATATTTTTGTGCAGAGTCTTGAAAATTAGTCACTCTTTCCCATATACAGATAGTGGAATACTGACTTTTAAAATTAAAATTTTCATTCTTGGTTAAGTAGCAGAAGTTCATCTCATTTGAGTATGCAATTTCCATCCTGCTTCAATACATAAACCCAAAAAGAAACATTTCAAATAGTTAACAATATTTAGGTGTATGCCTGTATGTTTGTCTTGGATTGTGACAGAAGGATGGAAATTTCTTAGGCTTCTTGTAAAATTTTTGCTGAACTGATGTTGCATTCAAAAGCAATCTACAGAGTTTCACATTTGGGTTTTTACTTTTTGATTTCATAATTTAAGGTTCCCCAGCACACAGACACCAGTTTATATACAATTTTAAAACTGGTTATGTGCTTGGAAAATGATGAAACCAACAGTTTGTCTAATGTCACCTTAAATTAACTATATCATATAGAGTCATTGCACAGTTAGCTATGAATATATTTCCTTCTGTTGTAAAATAAATAAAATGGTGAGCTTAGGCCAACTTGAAATGCTTTGAACCGAAATAAGGCAGCACTTCATGCAGATTGCAATCATACCTGTGTTTCTAGAATATGCAGAACTAACATAAAGAATTAAAAAGAAATAGTTTACCTCCGGGGATGCAAATCCCAAATATTCCCAATCCCATGTTCCACCAGCAAAGCTACAAAATTAAGAGATACAAAGTTTAGAAGTAGAACAAGTATGAAAATCCTCCAGAGCTTCAAAACCTATCAACATCTAAAAACCAGTGCAACCATATCTAAATTTAACAAGTCTTTTGCTTTAATTCCTACCGCACAACAATTTAGAAAGCCATACAATTAAACCATTGACTCTTCCAGAATAGCCTGATTTTTAGCAAATATGTATAGATTTTTAAAGCATACCAGCTATTTAGTGTCAATCCTGAAGGAAAAAAAAAGTGAAATGGAAGCCATGACATCAAATCATCAAATCATTAATCTATCACAGATGGGAAAGCAATTCAGCTTGCAACACACAGACATGTATTCTCAAATACATGTTTCCTCAGTGAAAAGCTCTAATTACACTAGGATCAGATGTCCAAGAAGGTTATCACTATCTGGTGACTCCACATTACCTCTCTGTCAAAGGATGACAGTAGATCCACCCCCTTTGGCACCTACCAATAGAACTTGTTTGATGTGCACAGCACTTTGTTTGGATTACCTGCGCCTGGGTGCTTCTGGTGAGTCTGCAGGAGCCACACCACGGGCCACAGAGGCCAGGAACTCTTGTCGCTTCTGCTGCACAAGACAGGCTGCACGGATGATTTTATGGCGAGGAGTCCGAAGATAAGGCCTGTTCACCTTCTGTGCAAGGTCTTCAGTGACCATTTCTAGGTCTGTCTGCAATAGTTAATACAGAATAAAACAGTTTTACAGTGAAATATGAATCAGGCAGAGCTCTTCACCATAAATACTGAGCAGAATGAGAACCATTTTCCTGAAAATACCATTTGAAGTATGAACATACCCCAAAATATCTGCCCTCTAGCCTAATACCTGCCCTCTAGCCTACTCTTTTATCAACCTAAATGCTGCCCTTCAGCTTGCAGCTGGGTTTCTCTGGGACAGGAAAGGGGGAAAGAGGAAGGAGAAGAGACTGAGAGGAAAAAGGGGAAGAAGAGGGAGAGAGAGAAGGAGAGGGAGGGGGAGAGAGAAAAGGAGAGGGAGGGGGAGAGAGAAAAGGAGAGGGAGGGGGAGAGAGGAAAGGAGAGGGAAGGGGAGAAGGAGAGAGAAGGGAGAAGAGAAGATGGAGAGAGAAAAGGAGAAGAAGAGGAAGGGGAAAAGGAAAGGGAAAAGGAAAGGGAAAAGGGAAAAGGAAAGGGAAAAGGGAAAAGGAAAGGGAAAAGGAAAGGGAAAAGGAAAGGATGCAACAGCTCCCATTGCCTATGCCACTGCCACCCAGGTAGTGCCCCAGTTTTGCCCCCACCCACCTGTCAGACACATTAGTAGGGAAAAATAAGGAAGAGGAGCTAGAGAAGATGAAAACTGAAGCTAAAATGTTACCCGCAGAAAGAAGATTGGCATTAAGTTATTTTCTTTTTCACCTTCAGCCAGTCTTATTCCTTTTGTTTTGTTGCAAAGTGTTTTTTTCATTCATTCTAAAACTGAACTAAGAGCTACTTTGTCATGAAGTAATCAAAAAGTGCTAGTTTTCCAAACTCGGTTACAAAAACAAAACAGGTTTATCAGTTTTACACCAGAAAAATGACAAAACAACACTGATAACTAATATTACAAAAAAAGAGGAACATTATAAAAGCAAAATATATGCATGTATTACCTGCATAAGTTCAAATATCTCTTTCTTTGTGCTTTTAGGCTCCAAAAAGAATCCATATGGATAAGAACACTTGAGAATGCGGCGAGTTTTTAGAAGCTCTTGCACAGCATCTTCAATGAACGTGGTATCAGGACAGCCTCCCTCAGCTGTAAGATGAAGCAAGCATTGTGAGAATACTTTCCTGCTGATGTCAGCATCCTTTTAGTGTACAAGTTTTCCTCCAAAGTAAATTTATGTGCATGTCAGTTAAATATCTGGCAAGTGAACAGCAGCAGGTTCACAATGACTACACAGTGCTCTTACTAAAAAGAAGTGCAGCGTATTACCTTTTCCCTTATTAATGCTACCTTCTCCTTGAAAATTTGGAATAGGTAAGATTTACTGTACATTTAGCTTTCTACCCTGCTTACGAATTCTAGCACCTGAGTACATAAGGGATCACACCACACAGCAGACTGATGTAACATCTATCCAAAAGTAAAGGCTTAGGTATAACAAAGCTGATTTTATTTCAAAGCAAATTCACAGATCACAGCAAATACTTACTTCCACTGAGAGCTCTACTTAACTGCTCCATCTTTTCTTTGGCTGTTTTCAGAAGGCGCTGTTCTAACTAAAAAAAAAAAATTATGTTAACATCATTATTTTTGTATTGAAATAAAAATAAAATGTTTCTATCAAAACAGAAACAAAAATTGGTAAAAATGGATAGACCCATACCTGGTAGCTAAGTTCATGGTTCTTAAATCTTGTGTAATAGTGCATAAACCTATCAAGCTCCTGAAATCTTCTATGCTTCTTTTCAGCCTGGAAAAAAATGGGGAAACAAAAGAAACCAAAATAAATCTTATGACTTAATTCGGCAGTCACAAGAAGATATAATTACATAACCGTTCCTATTCCCTCTCTATATAAAGTATATTTAGTTTCCTGAGCTGCATCAAAAGGAGTGTGACCAACAGGCCAAAGGAGGCGATCCTGCCCCTCTGCTCTCATGAGACCTCACCTGGAGTACTGTGCACAGTTCTGGTGTCCTCAACATAAAAAGGACATGGAACTGTTGGAATAAGTCCAAAGGAAGGCCACAAGGACAATCAGGGGGCTGGAGCACCTCCCGCATGAAGACAGGCAGAGAAAGTTAGGGTTATTGAGCCAGGAGAAGAGAAGGCTGCATGGAGACCTCACAGCAGCCTTCCAGTATCTGAAGGGGGCCTATAGGGATGCTGGGGAGGGACTCTTCATTAGGGACTGTAGTGACAGGACAAGGGGTAACGGATTCAAACTTAAATAGAGGAAGTTCACGTTAGATATAAGAAGCTCTTTACTGTGAGGGTGGTGAGGCACTGGAACAGGTTGCCCAAAGAAGTCGTGAATGCTCAATCCCTCGCATTGCTCACAGGCAGGCTGGACAGAGCCTTGGGCGACAGAGTCTAGTGTGAGCTGTGCCTGCCCATGGCAGGGTGGTTGGAACTAGATGATCTTAATATGATTCTATGATTCTACTGTACACAATGCTGACAAATGCCATGTAAGTAAAGAAACAAATGTAATTTTAAAATTCACAAGTCTGTAAACACTGTAGTCAAAGAGTTGATACACTGTGTGTGCATGCTATTTAAAGATACTTTCCAGAAGCCAAAGTAAATGCATGTCTTCTGTAGTGCACAGGAGCTAATTACAGTACCAGCATACCTATTTCACAAAAGAAAGCCATGACACAGAGAAGTAAAATGAATCAAGTAAAGTCACGGGTGATTGTTACCAGAGCCAAAAGCAGAACCAAATTCTGTATTTCTAGCCACAAATAAGCAGTGTTTTCTTTCTGTCTCTTTGCTATATTTAAGGTTGTATTTTCCCATATAGAGCATGGGTTTGGAAGAATTTTGATGAAACTTCTCCTGAACAGAAAATTGCAGTCTTAGCACTATTTTTCAAACACACACATTCATTTATTACCTCTACTGTCATCTCTTTGGACTGCTCCTCCACATGTTGAATAACCTCATAGCGAGTGCATCTGTAGTAGCCTCCAGTGGAAGAGCTGTGCTTCTTCCATTCTTCTAAGCATATCCAGCAAAAGTCATATTTGCACTTCAGAAAAAAAAAGGGAAAAAAATGTTGATACATTGTAGATTTGCAGTTATTCATCATTATTCCCCCATGAACAACTGAATTAACATCATTCTGAGTGTGTTTATGGTCAAAGAAAGTTTCCGAGGAGCTTCCTTCCTATTTTACCTATTACAGAAGATTTGGGTTATCAAATCACATCAATCATAATTTCTGTTCCTTGGATCACAAGATTGTGTTGCATTTACATGCTCATTTTCAAGTGGATAAAACAATCGAATGACAAATACAGCTGATATTTATCATTTGGCCTGGTTTTGTTATCATTTTCAAAAAAGACAGCCCCATTTTTTAAGCAACAGAGAAACTGCTCATGAGGATGAATGTTACTTTTTCTCCTAATATCACTTAAAAAATATGATTACTAGTGTTTTTCTCATGTGCTGTTCCTGATGCAAAACATTAGTAACAACTACTAAAGCAATAAAGAAGAAACCAGAACATAAGCTTTGAAGAGTGATTACTTCAAGGTGAGCCTTTTCTGCATTGACTGAAAAGAGTTTTCAAAACAGGTAACACCATACAAGGAGATCTGACTTATCCAGGCTTCTCTGCATCAGAGAAGATCAAACTCTACTAAATACTCTCAACTCAGCACTGAGCTCTCAGCTACTTTATTTCAAAATATTTGGAAGCTATTTATGGATGGACAGGCAAAAAAACAACAAAAAAAAAGGAGGAAGAGGACAATTAAAAGCAAGGGGCTTCCTCCTACATCTGTTATTCCTACGCAGAACCACTTTGCTGTCCTGCAGGGGGCTGATGAGGGATCACACTCCCAGCGGGAACTGTGCCGTGGACAACCACCTGATGCACTGGTAAAGAAGGTTGCTACTTGTGCTGCCAGGAAAAAGTGGTGGGCCGTAGTAGTAGGGGACTCTACTCTGAAAGGAACAGAGGCACCCGTCTGTCGGCTGGACCCGGTCTCGAGGGAGGTGTGTTGCCTACCAGGGGCTCAGATTAGGAATGTTGCAGAGAAGCTGCCTGCTCTAGTCTGTCCCACTGACTATTACCCACTTCTAGTGATCTATGTGGGTGCTACTGATATAGATTGCAGTAGCCTGGAGAATATAAAGAAGGACTACAGAGCTCTGGGAGAGGTGGTTAGGGGCTCTGGAGCTCAGATTGTCTTCTTGTATGTTCTCCAGGATACAGGGCAAGACCTTAAAAAGGCTAAGAGGACTGACCAAGTTAATAAATGGTTAGAAGGGTGGTGCTGTACTCAGGGGTTAGGGTACCTTGAACGTGGGACTCAATTTAGTAGGCCGGGTCTACTGGGGGCTGGTGGAGCTGGTTTGACAAAGAAAGGAAAAAGGAGATTTGGTAGGAGACTTAACAGACTGGTCAAGGATGCTTTAAACTAGATGAGTTGGGGAAGGGGGGCATCGTTCCATCCCAACAGATGCAGTCACTTGCCAGCATCTATAACAAAAGTTCAGAGCAGGGTAGACATACTCCATCTGCTCCAGCTCAGCTCAGATGCCTTTATACAAATGCCTGTAGCATGGGGAACAAACAAGAGGAATTGGAAATGTGTGCACGTCTACGGGGGTATGATATCATAGGTATCACAGAGACATGGTGGGATGGCTCTTATGACTGGTGTGTTGGAATGGAAGGTTATAGGCTGTTTAGGAAAGATAGGCCCGGTAGGCGGGGAGGGGGAGTTGTTGTTTATGTAAGGGATAGGCTGGAGAGTATGGAACTCTGTCTAGGGACAGGTGAGTGGCTGACAGAGAGTTTGTGGGTCAGGGTTAAAGGGAGAACAGCGATGGGAGACATTATTGTGGGGACCTCTTATAGACTGACTGACGGAGATGACGGTGGATGAAGAGCTCTATAGACAGATAGGAATAGCCTCACACTTGCAGGCCCTCGTTCTCATGGGAGACTTCAACCACCCTGGTATCTGTTGGAGGGATGGCACGGCCCGGCATAAGCAGTCCAGGAAGTTCCTCAATTGTGTGGAAGACAACTTCCTTCTGCAAGTAATAGAGGAGCCGACAAGGAGAGGTGCCATG
>JASSUY010035937.1:0-21950 GCA_032466535.1 Forpus xanthops
CCTGCCCCTCTACTCTGCTCTTGTGAGACCTCACTTGGAATATTGTGTGCAGTTCTGGTGTCTTCAACATAAAAAGGCCATGGAACTGTTGGAACAGGGGCAGAGGAGGGCCACGAGGATGATCAGGGGTCTGGAGCACTTCCCATATGAAGACAGGCTGAAAAAGTTAGGGCTGTTGAGCCTGGAGAAGAGAAGGCTGCGTGGAGACCTCATAGCAGCCTTCCAATATGAGGGGAGCCTATAGTGATGCTGGGGAGGGACTCTTCACAAGGGACTGTAGTGAGAGGACAAAGGGTAATGGGTTCAAACTTAAACAAGGGAAGTTTAAATTGGATATGAGGAAGAAATTCTTTACTGTGAGAGTGATGAGGCACTGGAATGAGTTGCTGAGGGAAGTTGTGAATGCTCCATCACTGGTGGTGTTCAAGACCGGGTTGGACATAGCCTTGGGTGGCACGGTTTAGTGTGAGGTGTCCCTGCCCATAGCAGGGGGGTTGGAACTACTAAGGTCTTTTCCAAGTCTAACTATTCTATGATTCCATGAGCAGGGGCTCTTCATAGCATTTAAAAGAGTGGGTATTTAGGAGTTTGAGTCAGTGATGCCAGAAGATGGACTTGGCCTTAAGTAGATCAGGTCTTATTCTCTTCCCTCACTGCTGCTTCAATTAGAAAGCTGCCAATATTTCTAGAATTTGGGATGACTATATCTCCATGTCAGGCTTTTTGAAGCCCAAAGGGCATCTGAAATACCTAGGAGGTGCCCAAATGACCCTTAACATTTTGGTCCGTAATCTTTGTGAAGTGACTGCAGAGTTTTATGAGCTCCTTATAAAGCCTTTACAGCCTTTTTAATTTTCCTCCAGTCTTGCATTTTTTGCTTTCGTATATTGATCTCCTAGTGATATGCCAAAAAGAAAAAAAGAGAAAGAAAAGAGACAGAAGCATGAATACGCAACTGAGAAAACTTTCAACAAGTATTATTACCACAAACCTGCATATCAGTCTGGTTTGTTACTATAGCAGCGGCACTAGTGGGATATGCTCTCTAGCTGTGAGACCATAAATCAAGTGCAAACCCTCCACTTGTGTCTGGTAGGATCTTGTCCTGTTCTTCAATCTTCCCTCTGCTTGTGCTTGCTGTGTAGTTCTGTTTTGGACAGTGGAACACCTGAAGCATAATTTGTAGAAGAAATCACTTTCCTCTCCAGCTGCAGGCCAGAAAAGCCAAATTTTGTTTCCATCAGCTGGGAAGACGTCCTCTGTTGCAAGCCAGCTTCATTCTGGTTGTTTTGTAGGTATTAGTAAATGTGGAGGCCTGAAAGCATCCAACTCATTCTTTATAAAAATTAACAGAATATAAAATTATATTCAAAATTTGTTTGAAAACAATCCAGAAGAATTTGTATTGCCTCTTCATTGTTAGGCAAATAACTCTATGAATGGGCTGCTTAGTTTTGTTAGACTAGCAAATGTGGACTGAAATGACTGGCAATACACAAATAATTAGTTTGGCCAGTGGCCTGATATGGCTGGTTGGTCAGTTTGTCTGTCTTTGTTTCTTTCTCCAACAAAAATAAATGAGCTTCCCAATTCATCTTTCTTTTTCAATAAAGCAAGTCTAGCCAGTCAGTTTTCTTCCTTGAATAATCAAAAGATCCAGAAACAGAAATGCAACCAAACCATGTGCAGCATTTGAAGGAAGGCTGTCAAATTATTTTTATTAAGTTGATTAATTGCAGGAAATTCCAGTTTCTGACTGACATACTATACTATAGATACTCTTTAGAGACAGGGGAGACAGGGGCTGTTTTTTCAAGAAGTCTACCATGTATTAGATTTTTTTGGGCCTTTTTCTGCTCTGTCGATACTTGCATCTGCATTCTTTTTGTTTTGCCTTTCTTTTTAAAGCAGAGGAAAATATAGGTTAGTAGAAATTTTTGTTAACATAACTCTTGTATTTCTTTGACTCATGGCTATTTTAATGTGATAAAATGCCAGTGGAGAAAATGTAGTCTGTGCAATCTTTTGCTAACAGGAATGCCATCTATGCTGGCAAGACTTGCACATCTAACTTCCACTGGAAAAATGGAAGGCTAAGCATGAGAAGGGATGACAAACCATGAACTAGGTCTGGAGAAGAACATGTCAGAAAATATGTGGAATGAGCTGTGGAATAATGGACAAAAACCTATTTTCCCAGAATAAAGGAGAAGTCCCTCCTTTCCCAGTTCCTCCCATCTTCATTTGCTTTGATCTTGGGTAACTACTGAGAATTCAATCAATATAAATGTGTTCTTTTCTGGCTGTCTACATTTTTGTAAAACCACTGGTCAAGAGTTGCTGGTGGACAGTTTGGTTTTGCATACAGAGCAGTGTAGTCTTAATGCTAAATACAAGACTGTACAAAGTGGGTTGGTGACTTGACTGTGTACTGCCCTTGCTCTCTCTCTCTCTTTTGCTCTCCCCATTCCCAGCCCCTCTGTTCTCAAAGCACTGCAAATGAACTCTGTTTTAATGAGACTCCCTCATTGCATGTTCCCCTGCCCAGATCCTAGTGGCAGTGTTATTCCCATATGAGCTTGGAGCAGGTAGCAACTGGACAGTGAGAGCTCAGTTTTTAATGAATATGAGATCATTCTTTCTGCAGAAGTGCTTCACCTGGTTTCCATGCATCCAAACAGCTGAAATTTCAGTATGATCTCATACATTGTTTCCCCTGGGCAGCTTACAGATGGCTTATCTTCCCCTTTTCATTGGGTTTAATCTCCGTACCTGTTTACTTCTACTGCATTGTATTGTTGTTTTACCTATGTATACTTAATATACCACCTGGGATTTATTTTCAGGTTGATCTCCTCTGTGTCCTGGGGTTTGCTATGGATTCAAATGGACACACTGAAATGTGTTCTTTTTCCTATAAAAGCTAAAAATGCTTCTTTTTTTCTCTATAAATGTGTTTATTTAAGCATATGATGAGTTAGTCTCTTATCTTTTGTGCTGAGCGTCATCTACTACATACAATTTTGTGAGGAGACTGAGAGTTTTACTATGCTGTACTAAACTGTAAACTGTTAGTTTACTATACTAAACTGTAAACTGACAGCTGTTGTTGTCATTACTACCTTTGAATACAGCTCAGGACTTGTGTGGTGGGATGTACATCTATGCATGTGAGATGTTTGTATCACATATGTTTGTGATTACCTTGGAGTACATTCCTAGGTTTCTGCACCACTGGAATAAATTGCGTCTAGTTTGCAGTTCTGACCTTCTCACCTGCACTCTGCTCACTATAATCTTACTCTGCAGGAATTGCTTTGAACACCTCAATTCAATAAGGCTGTTTTTATACAACACACTATTTTCTAATAAAAATAACCTGCTATAAAAGTACTTCCCTTTTTTCCCCTCCGCCATCTCTTGGAGCCTCCACTGAGTCACAGCAAGGAATGAATATTGTGCTGATCTAAAACTTAAGCACTACAGGCTTAGGACTGTATATATTAAGAACAGATTATCTCATGAATCATCTAGACTAGAACAGAAGATGTTTCACCAAGGTCCTTGAAAGCTTTCTTTTACAACTGTCAGGAATAATGAAATGTTATCACATCTTAGAAATAAAATAATTATGTGGTTCAAGATGAAGGATGGAAATGATTTATCCTGCTAGGGTAAAGGAAACTAAGGCAAAGGACAAAGCAAAGCAGGAGGCCAGGAGATGAGCCAGGTTGTCTCTCACTTTTCTCTTCCATTAGTTCCCTTCATTGCCACAAGAAGAGCAGCAGAATTACTATTTGGGGCCCAGCTCAAACCATCTCACTTCTGTGAGCATTCCCATTTGAAGCACCTATGGTTTTTATTTTCTAGAACTTTAGGTTTCTCCTCCTAATTATCTGTTAGGGATCCAATCCAGGAGGTCTGAGTACAATTTAATTGCATCTAGTAAAAGATAACTCATGCAATGATTGTTTCAGAAAAACTTATATTCAACATATGTTGGAATAGCGTGTGTAGATATTGTCACCCAGACATTAGCAAGGAAACAGTGCAGTGTCTTCTTCTGTCTGTATACGTGCTCCACTTTGAACACTTGCCAATTTTCTACGCTTGAGCTAACTACTATATTGAGCTTCATTAAAGTCATACAATATACGATATTTTAAAATGGTTATCACTGGCATGCACAGCAGATGTTTTGGAAACATGTTTTCAGGCAGAAATAGTAGCTGACAGTGACTGTTTTGGTGCAATGAATTAGCAAGCACTAGATAGGAGGCATCTCATACCGCCTCCTCCTCCTCCCATATTTAGTTTCATGGTGAAGAAACTAACTGTAAAATCACAGGTTAAATCACCTGTGTGTCAAGTGATAGTTCTCTAGTTTTCTTTTATGCACCCAAAAGGGTAAGACAGTTTGTTTCCAAAGTGCAGAGGGAGGAGTTCGAGTGTGGCTTTGCTTGTTCTGGTACTGGAGAACTGTAGGACGTGCCCTGAGGAGACCAAGCAAAGAAGGATACAAAGCTAAGAAGGCACGGTGTGTTTGTTTACCCCCACCCTAAGTGAATTTTGATCCTCCTAACTTGTGGGCCACCTCTCCTGTAAGTTCTGAAATGTGATTTGGCTAGGAGTAAGTGTAATTATCCTGGCTTCCTAATCAAGTCAGACTTAGTCAGTCTGCCTTTGACTTAAGAGTAACTACATCAAAAACGCAGAAACCGGTTTGTGCACAGGGCTGGTTCCAGGTGACTGATGTGGCTCTGCTGGTCCACATTTGTTCCAAAAACAGCACTGGGGGAACTTTGTACTGGCAGGCTTTCTGTGGGATCGAATGTCGTTCATCCTCCCACAGCTGGCATGAGGCCAGCATAAACTCCGTATCATGTGTTCTAGTTAATTCATCTTAAATGTGATTATGTGCCTTGGGCTGATCCAGATCAAATGTGTACCAAGAGCAAAGAGCCGGGATTAATGATTGTAGAGGCGTGACCTGAATTCAGCCATGGAAGAGAAAGCTGTGATATAGTCTGGTTGCTCCAACTGAGCCGTTTGGTGTTTCCTTCCTCAGAGAGCAGAGTTGGGAGTGGGAAAGGACCAAGTCACTCATGGGACAGTTTTTTCATGGTGGTGGTGTCAGTTTGTTCTTCTCTGAAGGTGACTGTGTTTATTCTCCTCCTCTTAATTATGAAACTTCACATGTGGATTGACATGGGAGTTAGAAGATCCCACTGTAAAATATCAGCTTCTCTTTTGCTGTAGGCTGTCCAGATCTGATAATAAAGTTGCACCTGTCCATTGCTAGGATAGACCCAAGGCTCTCTTGCATTCTTAATTTAAGAGTCTCTTGTTGAACAAAGTTGCTACTTTCTCTCTTTTTCCTTGACTTTGTGGTCAGGGCTGCTGGATGTGCTCCTGGAACATCTCTGCACTGGAATGCAGAGGTTTCTTCCTCGACCTCCTGTCCACCAACCTGTGATGTTTGCTGTCCAAGAGACCCAGCAGTGCTGCTCTCCACTGCCTGGTCATGTGGTTCCTGTCTGTCACATGCGCTAGAGATTGATAAGTCTTTAGGTGGGAGACCTGTCAGGAGGGCAGGAGGAAGGTGATTTGTAGGACTGATCCCAGTAACCCACAGGAACTTCTGACTGTAAAGCCATTGCAAGGGGTGCAATTTAACAGCATGTGTTCCATGAGGAAAAGGAAAAGCTCTGGTGTTTTTGCTAGCATTGCAAGGAGTGTACACCAATGATCTCCTATCACTTTACAATCCAAATACAACTGCTCAAACATCAACGCTGTAAACTGGAGCTCAGATGGTGTTTAAAAAGAGGCCAAGTTTGTCTGAGCTTGGTGTGGAAAGCTGGAAGTAGTTTTGCAGTGAGGCTTGAACAGAGGTACCTATTTTGGAAACATGGGGCTGGACATCCATCCTGTTTCCCCGTCAGCTTGACCCTGAAGCCAAAAGCCCTTGATCACTTTTGGCTCTTCCTGCTCTTGTGTCTCAAACCCCCTGCAGTGGAAGCTTTGGCTAGGCTCCCATCCTCCCTTCAGAGCTTACCCATCTCCTCCAAACCTACCCCTATTCTTCCACAGCAGAGCTCCTTTAATCTCCCTCTCTATAGCCACGTTGCCACCTACTTGAATGGCTCCTTCTGTTTTAACCATTCATGCTCTAGCCACCTTATCCCCTTATTGGTTTACTCCTGTGTGTATGCTTCTCTTCCACACTGGCCTCTAGTTCATTTGGTCCACCAATACTGCAAATGTTGCCTGTAGATTTTTAATTTTTTCTTATCAAACATACTTCAGATATGAAATCTACAGTTGATCTGTAAGTAATGTCTTTCCCTGGCCCTGAAGACACTCTTTAACCCTGTTTTCTACATAGAATTGCACAGCTGAGAGGCACCGGATGAGAGGAGTCAGCACTTCATAATAATATTTCAGATATACAAATTGGAAGTATTTGCTTACAGCTTTCTTACCATACCTTTGCATATTACTTTGGCAGACTGTGGTGAAATGCTTAGATCACAAACTCCCCCAAGCAGAGAGTAGGTCCTCCTATTTGCTTTTCCCCTGGCACTGGTACTGTTATCACATGAACTTCTCATGGTGGTAATTGGATTCAAAAATGGAGAGATTTTTTTTCCCCCATATAAAGTTTGTGAGGTTTCAATGAAGCATTTTTCCATAACACCTAAATGTATTGCTTCTGATACGCTGCCAGAGCACTTTGTGGTTTATAGTTAATAGATGCTTCAGGCTTCCATTTTCTTTTTAACCTGGTCCAACCGATGGCTCCGCTGTGGTAAAGGGACACGACCCATCCCAGACAGGGACCTAATGTGGGGTTGTGAGGGGTGCAGGACGTGACCCCAGTGCGAGAGCGTGAGCAACACGTGGAATTAGTTCCCCAGGTTCACTGCAACAGCACTTAACACCTGTATTCTTTGGGATTTAGTGCACTGATATTTTTTTCAATAAAAAACAGGACTTTATTCAAATGCATTCCTTACGCAGAAACCCAGTTTTCTGCATAGATATTTTCCAAAAATTTCTGTTAGTTCTCATAATAACAATAGCTGAACCATGAGCTGCGGCTATATTTTAAGCCTCCAGGAGCTTTGGAGCCATGTTAAAGGCTGTACATAGCTGTGCAGTATTGAAAACTCTACCTCTCTTTACTGTATTCAGTGCAGATGCAGAGCCATCTTTGGAGAAAATAAAGAGGGTCAGAGTGTCTGTGTAATTAGCAAGAAAATCAAAGGAGGTTTGGAAATCCAGTCTGTTGTCACATTCTAAACCCTTTTTTAATGTGACCTGGGAAACACTATCTCACAGTGTTGGAGGTTGCTGGTGCAAAACATGGTTCACTCATATCTCGGACCCTGGCAGATGAGAGATGGTTTCATTTTTGCAAAATTATATTAAAAGAAACCACTGAAAATATCTGTCTGTGTAACTGCCAGTGGGCAAATTTAAAGTAGTGGATTGCTCTTCAGAATTAATCATGTTAATTTATGGCTAGATGTGACTCTGATTACTTATGAAAATCAAAGCTGAGTGACTTTATAGTACATAGGAAAAGGGTAAGTGTGTGTATGTGTGTGTGTGCATTATCAAAAGAGGGCATTACCTCACCAATGGCACTTCTTTGCTGCCTTTCATCCTTGCAACCGTGGAAACATGAATTAATGCAAATCAGTTTAAAGTGCTTTTATTTTATTTTATTTTAATTTTTTTAATATATATATATATATTAAGGACTTCCTGTAACAGCAATTTTCTTCATTTTTCATGGGGAAATCATGGGGATTTCTCAGCTCAACATGTCTGACAGGATTACAGGGGGTTTCACATTCAGCATTTTGATGGTTTCCCATGTTCTGTTCTTTATTTTTGGAAATTATCACAAGAATAGCTTGAAACAATTTGACCTGTTTGTACATCTCATAGCACAATGGGGCTGTAATCGAGGCATCACACATTATGGAGCTGGTGCCATTATTATTTAAAAGCAAGTGGGTACCTATTAGGAATATTTATTCCCTGTCTTCTATCAAGAAAACAATTTTCTAAAGAGAGACGTGTTTTTGTCTTATTTAGGGTATTGATTGCCTACTGCTTTGAAATTAAAGGAGATTTATATGCTCTGCTGCTAGATAATCTGTGGAAGACTTAGAGTAAGATTGAATCCCTAGGCTGGGAGCCAAGAAGAGAAGGATGTTTCACAGCTTGGCTCTACCTTTCTCACATGATTCATCAGGTGCTATTTAAATCTCTTTATACCTCTGTTCAGTTCTTGATTTCACAAGAAAGTTGTAATCGTTGTAATTGTCATGACGCTGAGCTCTCTGGCTTATGGGGCCTGCAGGAATGCTTGTCATGGTATGGAGACAACATGCAGACAGCTATTCCACTCTGCTGTCAGCCTCAGATATTAAGAAGTCAATCCCAAATCACCTGAGATTTGTTTATATTATTATTATTATTATTATTAAAATCTTAAACCAGTTTGAAATGTTTCAAGTCTTTTGTATTAATCTACAATGAAATTAGGTAGAAAAAATCTCAGTTTTAAATCAAAACAGGGGCTCTTGCAGTCAGGTGGCTTTCAGCAGAGCAGCAGATACCGTAGCTAAAATGGCGAGGGTTGCTGTGCGCTAGCACATAGAGGTGCAGATGTTGCTGTTCCCAGGAAAAGAGAAGTGGAGCTGCAGGTGGAGTGGTGAAGGAACCTGCAGATTCCATAGCAGCAGTAGTAGTTTCCTCAAAAGCTCCCCTCAAAAGGAAAAAGTGCTTTTGACAAATGGAGACGTTGGGAGAACTTGTAGGCAGCAAAGGAAAAAAAATAAAGAGAGAAAAAAAGAGCAGTTTGCAAAGAAGGCAGAGTGAATCTTCATTCATGCTTCAGACAGATGCAGAGTTAAGGGCTTGAGAGGATGCTGAAGTATTTAATATTCCCATCAGAGTGTCAGTAGGTAGGTTTTGTACTGCTTATATTGAGTGAATCTGAAGGAAGCCCCGAGTAACATGTTTCTGTTAGTACTGTTTGCAGGGATGGAGGTAAAGGAGTGCTGTCTCCCAAGCGGTTCTTGAAGTAGTAACACTGTATTTTGTGTTGGCGTGAGAAACTCTGAGTGCAGGCTGTGCATTCTCCACATCCCCCAAAATACCTGCTTGCTGCTGCTTACAGATTGCCTGTACTGAAAAGACAGCTTCTGCAGCTAGTGGCATGTACAGTCCTGATCTGATCCAACCTTTTTTTTTTTTTTTTTTTTTTTTTGTACACTTTGACTCAGTGGAAAATGGCAGCAGAGCTTGTAATAACTGTGTAATTTACACATCACTCTTGAAGCAGAGGGTGATGAATATAATGAGGCTGCAAAGGGGACATAAGAAACATAGAGGAGTGGATTTTCAGCTTCTGCATGCTTTCATAGCCTCGCTGACGTCAGCCGTCCATTGGCACCAAGCTGGGGTGCTGGCATGAGCTTTATGGGCACCGCAGCACAAGGGCAAGGACCCATCCAAGGGGCTCCCCGCAGCCTGGCTGGCAGCATGCTCCTGCTTCTTGGGGCAAAAAGCTGAAAAGTACAAAAGCTGAAAGCTTCCATGAGTGACCAAAGCTGGTCTAAATTTAATGTTTCTGCAGTGAGACGCCCTGCCTAAATTTCTGGTGCCGGCAAGTAAGGAGGGGACTGTTGCTAGCAGGGCAACCTGCTGAGCATCCACCCTGCAGCAAGTGCTTGTAGAATTGAAGCTGCTGTGAACTAAAAAACACAGACTGGATTATGAAGCCTTTAAGAAGGCAGAGCCCCAGCAGGAGAACATCCTAGTTTGTGGCAGCATCTGCAGGGACCTTTTCCTGTTTCCCCTCTGAAAATTAGTTTTAGGAAATTCGTGTGGTTGCATTTTTTTATCTCTCAGTATTGTGGTGAGGCAGTGACAGGGCAAGAGGTGGTGTGGAGTGGTTGATAACCCTGACCCCAATGCTTGCCAGCACTTGCTGCTACTGACAGTGCTTTGGACAACACAACTTGCATTTAGTGTCTGCTGCATGTTGCATTTTCACTAGGGAAATCACCTATGAGGAATTATTGGGTCTGCACAAACGCAGTTGTGGGTCTGGATGTAACATGTATTTAAAATGAGGTAAATGAGGATTGCCACTTGAGTTCAGCCTTTTCCAGAGTTGCTGGAGATTAACGATTTATTTCAAATTCCTGACATAGTTCTCAGTCTCAGGTTCTGGTTGCATCTGTTAATCCTCCTGGTTGTACAGAAATATGGAAGATGGGAATCCTAACATTTCAAAAGGCAGAACATAAATTAAGATCTCCTCAAGACAACTTTCCAAACTATTTTTTTAATCGAGATTTTAAAATTACTTCCATTCTTGCAAGTGAAGGGCAGACAATGCTGCATAGTCTATGTGTTTTGGAATTTCCAATCATTTGCTATGTGTATGCATGATTGTATTAATTGGATTACATTCTGAGTGTATAGATACTGCAGTATATTTATGGAAAGTCAGTCTTACAAACACTAATCCTCAGAATACACCAATGGAGAAAAATGTGGAGCATTATATGCAACTGCTAAGGCAGATTTAAATTATTTGCCCCCAAAGTGATAGTAGGGATGGACCTTGAACTGTTGTTATTATCGTTCTCCAAAGCCTCTTTCAGGTTGGGATTTATCTTTCTTCTCCATGAGTCTTATTATGATCTGAAACTCCTATTTGTTTTAACTTACTTCCTTTTCTTGTCTTTGCTCATCTCCTTTTGAAAGAGCTGTCATAATGTGTTGAGTGAATACTTATACTTTGCATAAAAATGCTTAGATGTGATCTGACAAGTTTGGTAATCAGAAATAATGGGCTTCTCCAAAATCTAGGGTAATTTTTGGCTATGCTCATGAGCTTTGGGGTTTGCTTTCCTACTCAGTGCACATATACAGCAGATTTTTAAATGTGTCCTGCAACCTGTAAGTGGCCCCTGGCCTGCAATGACATGTTGCTGCATTTGCACCCAGTGAAGTTGAAGATTCCACAATTTGTGTGACACCAGCATTTCCTGATTCATAACAAGCAGTTGCTGCTTAGTTGGGAATGTCTTTGGAGCAGATGAGATGGGGAAGGCTAGAAAAGAAGCCACATTGCAGACAGCCTGGGCATTGCAACCCTGGTTTTTGCCAACAGGGATTTGCTAGTTTTATCATAGAGTGGTTTGGGTTGGAAGGGACCTTAAAGCTCATCTAGTTCCAATCCCTCTCACTAGACCAGGTTGTTAAAGCCCTGTCCATCCTGGCCTTGAACACTGCCAGGGATGGGATATCTAAAGCTGTTCCAGGCAACCTGTTCCAGTGTCTCACGACCCTCATAGTAAAGAATTTATTTTTAATGTCTAATCTAAATCTACTCTCTTTCAGTTTAAAACTGTTCCCTCTTCTCCTATCACTACAGGCCCTTGTAAATTGTATGGGGTTTTTTCCCTTTTTATGGTATAGGGGTTATCCATATCTTACTGAATAAAGTCTTTGTTTTTTCTATGTGGCAATGCAAAGAAGAGCTGCTGGAAGTGGGCTGCAGGGTGTTATTTACTCATGGAGGGACAGCATTATGCATCTGTGGGCAGGCTGTACCCTCCTCCTGCAAAGCTTGCCTGGCAGAAATCATGAAATGGCCAAGTGATTTCTTTAGGTCAGCTCATACGTGGGGCAACAGGCACTAGACTGGGATTCAGGAGCTCTCAGGAGCTCCTCTTTCTGCCACTGGCTTCACTTTTGCTGTGTTTAATTTCCTGTCTACAAGTGCCATAGCCTTCAAATAAGGGTAAGCCTCACAGGAGTAAGCTTCATAGGGATAATGGGGATGCTTAACTATTTTAGGTTTGAGCAGCACATGAAACAGGTCAAGCAAAGTGCAAAAGTAATTTTTTTTCTCCCAGATTTTGCAGCTCCATCATTTCCTGAAATTCTTCACTTTGCGACTAGAGAAGTTTGGAGAGGAAAGCAGCTCCTGTGCAGTGGAAGTATTTTCTTTGCTCAGTTGCAGTAGCTCACATGAGTTCATAATTCCTGAAGCCTTGAACCAACCAGTCGCAAAAAGAAGCTGTCTGAGGATGAAAAAAGCTTTTTTTTTTTTTTTAAATGTAATTTGAATTGTGTTTTTGCTTGAAGGATGTTTGCCTCTTTTACATCCAGTGCATTCATTATATGTTTCCATGGAGCAATTCTGTCCTTTCAGTCAGGGTGACCTTTATTTTATATTTAAATGAAACTGCAAAACAAGGAGAAAAAAAGAAATAATGTGTATTCTTCTTCAGAGCTCCTTCCCTGGCTCGCCCTCTGCACATGAATGCAAAATGGCAGCTGCCACTGCAGCGCAGTCGAGAGTTCCCATTTAAAAATGCAGTGCTTACAAAAGAAGCCCTAAACAGCCATAAGCTACAAAACCCAACATCTGATAAATGGAAAAGGACAAAATCAGGTCATGGAGGCAGCACGTATCTTTTGCCCTTGTATTACATTTTTCATCTGTGGATACAGAGTCTAGGATCTAGGCATCATCCTACTTCCCGAGTGAGGTGGGAAGGGGAAGAGAAGATCTTGGATCCCAGGGACATGGGGCAGCTGTGTGTTTGTATACAGCACAATTTCAAAAGAAGGAAGGTAAAGAATTTCAAGCCTTTCTGAAAGTGCAAGTGGCATTTCTTTAGGCATAGGTAATTAACTGAACTAGAATTAATGCTCCTGTGTGCTTCAAAAAGCACTCTAGGATTTTAATCAAAGCTATTAGTCAGCATATTGGTAAAGCAATGCTGAATTCTGCAGCCCTCCTTATGCGGCAGTCTGAAGTTGATTACGAATTCACCAAGAGCCTTCATTTTTCTTCAACTGCACCTCCAGAAGTACCGTGCAGTAGAAGCATTTTGTCAGGTTCTGAGACTCTTGAGGAGCACCCTTGTGAATGGGGGTCTCTAGATGGATGGCAATGTGGAGGGTTGCTTTTCATCTTCCTGCTGACTTATGTAGTGCAAAAAGTAAATTGTGTTTGCATTTATACAGCACCACTTTAAAAAGAGCCCTCATGGGTGAGTTCCTGGTTGCTCAAAAGCAGAGTGGAAGGAGAGTGTCCTGACCAGCAGCAAAAGCAAAAGGTTGCCCTCCCCACTGGCTTTATTCTTTATTCATTTCAGAGGATTTCTGGCCCATTCCTGCATGACATCTGGCAGCTAGTGAAGTCTCAGCATTATAACCCAGGAGTTATGATGACAGACATATTTTTATTTCTTTCACTTAGCGTCAGTGGCTGGCACTTTCTGATTGTGGCTATTTTACTGATCAGTCTGAAGTGTTAAGGTATTGTCCAAAACTAAATTTGAACATAGTTGCAGATATGCATATGTGCATACAAATCGTAGAGTTATAGAATGGTTTGAGTATGAAAGGACCTTAAGATCATCTATTCCAACCCCTCTGCCATGGACAGGGCTGCCTTACACTAGACCATGTCAGCCAAAGCTCTGTCCAACCTGACCTTGGACACTGCCAGGGGTTGGAGCATTAACCACTTCTTATGCAACCTGTTCCAGTGCCTCACCACCCTTACAGTAAAGAACTTTCTTATATCTGACCTGAACTTCCCCTGTTTAAGTTTAAACCCATCATCCTTTGTCCTCTAGCTACAGTCCCTGATGAAGAGTCATCTCATCATTGTACACAAAATGTATGTACATGTGCATATGCAAGGTGAATTTTGTACCAATTTTCTATCACGTACCTGAGTCATCAGTGCACACAGGCTCTTTGATATTTATTGATAGACAGAGCATAACTCCGCTGGTCGAGGTTAGGAAAGTTCATACCTGCCGAAGGAGATTGCCCAATTCAAAATAGAAGACCAACCTCTAGGTTTATGTTTTCGGGCTTAGCAGATTTTTTGAGGAGCAAGCTGTGGTAATGCCAGTTCCCCTTGCACAGTATCTAAAAAGAAGTGTAATAAAGAAGAGCTTCATCTGTGTGATAGGGTAGAACAGTACCCAAGGGCTTTCCTGCCAAAGACTGGTATCATCAACCCTGGGAAGTGAGGAGACTGGCCTGAACTGAATATCATTAAAAGCTGTTGGAGCAAAGTCAGTTAATTCCTTTTGTCTCTGAAACTCCCATCAGTCTGTGCTCAGATTCTCCTCATTCCTATTGCCACACCTGGCTTTTAAAAGCAAAACACCCTTGGTCTCCACTAAACATAAAGAAAGAAACACGAAAGGGAAGCTATAATTGCTTTTCTAAGAGTGTTTCTTCTTCCCCACCCTCTATTCCTGCTGTTTGGTCACCTTTATTTTTTTCTCTCTTTCCCTGAGTTTTGATGTGTTTGCTCATCATTTTAACTGTCAACAGTGCACAGCAAGCATTGTGGAGTGGTGACCTTAGGTGTGGATTTGATCTCATTTTCACAGATGTAAAGGGAGTTATTTGAAGTTTCTGGTGGTGTAATTGATAGTGGAATAGAACCATCCTCTGAAATACTAGGAACATGGCATCCACCCCTGCCATGGCATAAGTGTTTGCTACTTTCCTAGAGGCTGCAGAGAGAGCCTCGTACACTTGAGGGATAACTGCCAACCTTTGTGCATGTTTGTCTTTCTTACTCTCTGTTCCCTTCTACTCTGTAGCATTTAATTTAGGATTAACTATCATTTACTTACAATATGTTGCAAACTAATTACCAGGAAATTAATTTTTCTAATTCCCTTCCTTCCTTCCTTCCTGCACATAAGGGTCTTAAATATGCTCCATCAGGGCAACTGAGTATTAGCTCCAGGGCATTTTCTGCTGATGTGGAGCCAGCCCAGTGTGATGCCAGTTTCTCTTACCTCTCCCTGGTGCAGAAAGTGTGCCAAGGCGCGAGACAGTGCATTCCAGTGGCTGAAGAGTGCTTGGATCTGCCTTGACAATGCAGTCACTTCCAAGAAACCATAGCAAGTTGGCTCTCATTAGCAGCCCCCAGTTTGGTCTGGTTTCTGCCAGCTATGGGTTCAGCCCTACATTTGATGAAAGCAATGCAGTGGCTTATAGCTGAGCAGGGAGGCTGTAGAGCAAAGGAAATGCTGCAATTTTTAATTGTGGGTGGGTGTACCTTATTTCTGCTGTAATTCTTCAGTAGCCAACATATTAATGCTGTTTTAAATCAGAGGTGCCTAGTTAGTAACCACAAATTAATGCTGTTTTAAATCAGAGGTACCTAGTTAGGAAGGTCAAAGGCTGATACAAGGAATATCTAGTTTCTGATTTTTGGGGAGACAATGCTACTTTCAGTGTTCTTCAAGGCCATTTGCAAATGGCAGAAATGGAAAAAAAAGTTAAAATTCCTGCTTCTTTTTTGTGTTTGGAACATCAATTTGAATGTGGAAAAAATAGACCAGCTCTGGATCTTGACCTGTACTTGCAGTGCTTAATTCTCTGTGCCGACTACGCTGGACGCAAGCACACTGGAGCTGGCATTGAATCATGACTGACTGTTGCATCAACATGGAGCTAACTGCTTGAATGTTTCCCCACCTTGTCAAGCAGGCTCTGCTGTATATGCTGAGCTCTGTGCTTTCTTGACTCTACTGCTAGGAAGAATCTGAGCAGCTGAGTGTAAAGTCTCTGTGTGCCTTTGGCCACACTAACTGTTTTTCCTGCTATGATAGCGGCTGTGTTTGCTGGTACAGACTCTAACACCATTGTTGTAAGCGGGTTTAAGCTGACCCCTGGAGATACTGCTGCTGAGGGAGCTGATTTTGCCCTTCCCACTGCCCTGGTTGTGCTTTCCTGTTGTGTCCTGTAATTCATATTTGCTAGATTAGTTATGGGCTGGATTAATTCCCCTGGTCTGGCTCACTGCAGAGCTGAACAAATGCTTGTGCCAGCCCAGGCAGAGCAGAAGCAGGGATGGAGGAGAGCAAAACAGTATCTTTGAGAAGTAGGGCTAGGGAAAAGAAACTGAATTTGTGGCCTCTTGCTCTCTTTGTTTCCCTTGTTTGATGAAGAGATAGTGCTATTTTGTCTCCTTGTTTGCTTTTAATTTCCTCCCTCAGGATGATTTTAGAAGTAAAGGATTGGTAAGTATTATACCTATAGGCCAAGTTATCTCTGCATGAGCTTGGCTGGTTTTAGTTGCTGCATTTTGCTTCCAGGGCTTCATATAATTCGCTATTGAACGGTTCTCCCAGTGTGCCTGGCAAGTCTGGCTAAGAACATTTTCTGTTGACCCCTTATGTACCTGCTCCCCATCAGTGTCATGAGCCCCCCTGTTGCCCCAGCTTAACCTCAGTGCTCAGTGTCCAGCCAGGGACTGGTACTGAGCTGCACAAGAGCTGAATAATGTCTTGGTGGTGAACTGTGAGTCTCTGAGTGTCCCTGCTTTGTATTTATTTCTCATCAGTGCTATTGCCTTTAAATACATACACTGCCAGGTGCTCTCACCTGTAGAAGGCAGGAAGGCAAGCAGGTGGCTTGGCATGCAGTTCAGGTAATGGAGTGCTTTGTATGGGACTCCTTGGAGAGCTCCTTGCTTATTTCCTCCACTGCAGCACAAACTGGGGATGGGTTTTATTTTTCTGAGCACATCAGGTCTTCTGGCACAGCATGATGTTCTGCACACTGTCAACTACTTTTGGGCTGCTTGTCAAGGAGGGCTATGATATAAGCTGAAATGCTGCTCTAATTTTGCATTATTATTCCTGTTTCAAATGTCATTATTTAATTAGGCCGTGCAATACTTCCAGAGGAAATGTTTTGAAGGGAAGGCATAGGTATTACTGCATCTCTGTGCCTTATTACATCTGGGATAGTTGAACGCAACATGCAATAAAAAAGCAGAATTGGTGGCTTGGGTCCAATGAAAGAAATAGTTTCAGCAATCTCAGGCTGGCTCCATATTTGGCCATGGCTGTTCCTCTTGCTGCAGCCGCAGCTGTAAACGGGGAGCTGGCCAGCTGGTTTCCAAGAAAGTGTGACCACTTTCCCTACAGCATACAGACTGATCCCTGCAGGATCCTTATGAAAACAAGTTTAGATTTTTTAAGTCACTGATGAGTGGGTGCATGAGCTGCTGCTTTTCCACCTAGGTTTTTTTTCATAATGGTGCTTTGGCAGCATCAAGGAAAAGAGATTCAGTTCCACATGATCCTCAAAAAATAAGCCATACTCAGCTCCTTTTTTTTTATCAGATTGCTGAGGTGTTGTAGAAAGGATTGTCAAATAGATCCTTACGTTTTCCCTCTGTTACTAGTTCATGTACTACTTTCATCTTGTGCCTGATGCTCTTTTGTATCTATCAGCCACTTCGTTTTGCAGAGCCCCATTCCTACTCAGGTCTTGCTCTGGTGTTGCAGATGAGAAAGCTCAGAATGTTTTGCTGTGTTGGCTTTGCACTAAGGATTTATTTGTTTTACCTTGCAAAAGGTGACTCTAAAGTCACTATTACTTAAATAATGCATCTGGAGCTGCTGCCTGTTGCTTTTTTATTGCCAAAGTATTTTTGTTGTACTAAAAGGACCTGTGCTTGTAGGTAACAAGTAGATGAAGTGCTCTGACATATGAAGTAAGGACTAGGCTGTTCGTATTGTTTAGTATTAAAATGAACTTTATTACAGGGGGTAGGCTGTGGAGGGAGAGGCCTGTTGTTGCAATGTTATATGCAAGTAACATTGCGTATTTGCATAAATAAGATTTAATAATGATGCTCATATTTGGCTAAATCACACTATGCTTGCTCAGGATGTATGTGATGTTCACCTGGAAGATAGCTGGTTGCTTTTGGTGGAGCTGTTGCATTTTTCTCCTTTGCCAAGGCTGACTGCTCAAAAGGTCTTTGAGGGTATTGATCTGACCTAACTTGTAATACTTCCCTGCAGAGCATGGGTGAAGAAGGAGGTCAGCATGGACTCCATCATTGGGCTCCATGTCACAGCACCACATGACAGAGCTTCAGGTGTCTGATGGACTCGTATGCAATGCCTCCAATAGGCTGTCAAAATTGAATGGTTTAAAACTGTCCCTCATTTCCAAGTTTCCAAAAAATAATTGTGTGCAGCTGCTTTTTTAGAAATTTACTTGTATAGACAGAGGAAGAATTTTCTAAGGCTTGCAAGATATTACTTATTCACAGCCACTTATATGAAAACATTGTAAATTTTTAGTTGTCTAGCTCTGTCTTTCTCCAAAATAGGAAAGTAATAGCCAGCTAGACTTCATGGAGGAATTAGTTCTATCTGACAGTTTTTTACTGAGTCACATCCTACCTTCATAGGTGAGAGGTTTTTTTTCTTTCAAAGGTACATCTGCTTCACGATAAACCTCATATTAAGAAACTTTTCAGCTTTAATAACAGTTATTTTTATAGAAATGAAAAGATGAAATCCCACAAAACAGACTTTTTATTTTCTTTTTCTTGTTTCTTTTTTTTTTATTTTTTTTTTATTTTATTTTTTTTTGCTGTGAGTCAGAGAGTAAGCATAAGAAGACATTAAGGGGGATCTAGAAGGTTGGAATGAGATCCCACACCTTCTTACCCTCTTACATGTTTGTACCTTTGCAGATTTTCCAAATCTCTTTGTCCATTCTGGAGGATTGTACCTGATAGATTTAAGGTTTTGTTTTTTTTTTTTGTTTGCTTTTGGCTTTCTTTTCTCCTGTGTTGTAACCCAATTAATGTAACAGTCCACTTAAGAACTTAATTTGATCCCTTATCTCTCCTCAGGTGGTTGCCAACCTTTTAGAGAGTCCTGGAGGAATCCACCCAGCTCCACAGTAGTTCAGAGCAGGTACAGAGCAGGATGTCTGCTGCTCTGCAGGGTCATGCATCCTTGGTCCACAGCAATTAACACAAAGGCAGCCTGCAGGGGGGTCCTCCAACTTGCAAATGCTCTGCAAAAGGAAAAGCAAAAGGCATTGCTTATCAGGGGAGTGAGAATAGACAACAGCTGTTCTTCTAGTGTATGATACAGACAAAGGCTGTCAGGCACTGCAAAACATCTGGATATCGGTGGATTATGCTTCTCTGGCTGGGGAAGGGAAAAGAGAGTCAAAAGCAAAGCAAGCAAGAACATTCCAAGTCATAGCAAAAGAGAGGCAGGAAGAGCTACCTAGACACTTGAGTCACTGGAGTGTACCCCACAGACAGACTGCATTTTTTTTCAGGTAGAGAAACCAAAGAGCTGTGCTGCACGAGCCTGTGTTCATCTCACATGCACTGCTCATCCCCTCATCAGCAGTGATGTGCACATTTGAGAACTACATTAGTATGGAAAGGTGTGAGTCTGGCATCTCTGGCATATGCGTGTTTATGTGCCAGTGAAAACCTTCTACTCAAGTGTGTAGTAATTGGAGTGATTTTTGCAGTGTTATTGGTAAACACAGGCTAGAGAAGCTCACAGAAAGGACAACATCTCAGGGTCTAGTTGAGACTTTTATTTCTGTATGTAAGGAAAGATTTCTCTCCTCCCTCTTGTCTGCTTCTCCAGCCCCTCCTCCCCTTCCCCAGGATCACCTTTTGCCAATGTCTAACACTCCTGGGGGATATAAATGTATTGATTTGGTTTTGTTCATCCTGGCAGCCAGTAAGGAATGCTGCTCTTGGTGGTACATACTTCACAGGCATTTAATGATCCTCAGTGTCTCGTGTTTTCAAGCAGAGCAGCTATGAAATGCGATAGCAGCCTGTCCAAAGCAATGCCAGTGCTGCTGAACCCAGGAGAGTTTCCCAGCATCTGTGCCTAGGTGCATGCCACAGCCATGTCCAAACTCCACGTCAGGGCACAACCAGAGCATGCACCATCCTTTCCTGTTCCCTCCTGTGCCAAGGAGCGAGAGCACACAGGCTGTATGGGAGCCACAGATCACTCCAGATCTCATGTATACCCCCTGAGACTTGCTGACGCATGCCCTACCAGGCAACCTTGATAAAACCACTGTGGCACATAGAGAAGATGGCAGAGAGTGGATTTGTAACACTACACCCAAGGGAATAGTGCTCAAGTATCAGCTTCACACTGGGGTGCAGAGATCAATGTGGGAGGAGAAATAAGGGATGCTCCAATGAGTGGTTGTTTATATCCTAAAGACAGTGCAGGATGTGGGAGCATTGTGTGCCAGATCAAGTGAGTAAGTAGTTTGGCAGTCAGATGAAGAGCTGGGTGAGATGCCAGCACACTGGTTATAACTGATGAAGTTAGGAACGAAACGTTTGGAATGAGGTAGGGCAAAATCCCACAGTTAAAAATGCTGTGAGAGCAGCATAAATCATAATTACTAGTAAAAGCCCTGCAGGTAAAGGATGTGGGCACAGGAAAAATGCTGCAGCAGCTGAAAAACACCATGAGAAACAATGGCTTTGAAACCGTGGTTTCCACAAAGACTCAGTAAGACATGCAGAATGAATGCTGGGCATGACCAATTTCAGGTATGATTAGTAAGAAAGAGGAGTAAGGATTTGGAGAGGCACATATGTACTGTGCTAACCTTATCTGCTGAGAGCATCTCTTAAATAGGTGGAAAAGACTTGCGAAATTATTTTTGTCAGGGGAAAGTTTGGAGAACAAAAAATAGATCAACCTGCCTGTAACTTGTTTTTTTTTTCCTCTTGCTGGCTCTGAACTCTTCTGTGGATTTATGGTAGTGTCACATAAAGGGGTTTGAGTGGAAAGATATTTATTCCTCCTAAAAAAACAATGCTGAACACGTAGGCCTTTTCTTCTGTCATTAGCCAGGCAGTATCTCAAAAGTGTGTGCATGGTATATGTGCATGTTGGCGTTGTTATTATCTGGTACAAATAGTTCTGCATGCTTAACCATATACAAATGTAGTATGATTAATTATCCAGACACCACCACCAAGTGCTAAGAGCTTTAAAAAAAAAAATAATAAAAAGAAGAAGAGCACAAGGTCCTTGCTCTACAGATTTTCTGCACAGAAAGGGGGAGGAGGGGAGGAAATGTGAAGGCCAGCTCTGATAATGTAGTCTATAAATTCAGTGTGGGAAGGCTGCATCCTCTCTTTAAATGTATTCTGAATTTTTGTGGTTTTCAGCTTGTCAAAAGAAAAATGGGATAAATGTTTATCTTCCCAAAATAATCTCTGGTTAGGCTTATCTTGTCTATAGATTGAAAATCAAAATATAAATCATGAGCCTTTCTTATGCAAATACCCATTGTTAACATTTGTCAGAGAGAAAACACTCAAAGTTCTCTCTCATCTTTACAGAGGATGAAAACAAATCACACATGTAAGTAATGCTGAAAGTGGTAATATTCTTTGAAGCCTTTAAGCAGCATTAAAATCCCAAGGGACCCAAAGGTGAACTGTCTGTAGAAAAAAAAAATAAAAAATTCTGGAGATACTAACTTCCTAAAGTCACCATTTTGTAGAAAGTTTCATACACTGAAAGGGTCATAAAACATTGGAACAGGCAGCTCAGGGAAGTGGTGATGTCACTATTTCTGGAGGTATTTAAAAGACACATAGATACAGCACTTAGGGACATGGTTTACTGGTGGACTTGGCAGTGCTGGGTTAATGGTTAGACTCTATGATCTTACAGGTCTTTTCCAACCTAAGTGCATCTATGATTCTTAAAATACCCCTCTCAAAAAAGATGCCAAACACATTGGCAGTTGGAATTGTGGGATTTCATCTTCTGTCGTAAGGCATGATGCTCTCCAGGATAGCAGTAAAGGGAAAGTTTACATTGGCTAAATCAAGAGGAAGTCAGAAAAAAGCTAAGTTTGCTGACTGAGGAAATATTTCAGACTATTCTCTATCCCTGGAGGACTCTAAGTTTCTTTTTTGAAAGCTGTCACTTTGTAAATATGAGGTACTTGGAATTCTTGAGTTATTGTCACCAGCTTGGAGAGGCTTTTGTGACTAGTGTACTTGGCTGGGTACATTACTGGGCACA
>JASSUY010035937.1:22050-42869 GCA_032466535.1 Forpus xanthops
CACATGAGGGCTTTTGTAACATTTTTTTTTCTTTCTCCTAATTTGGAGAATATTACCTAGATTTCAGTCACAGCCTCTCAAATGTGTCTGAATAGCATCATCACAATCTCAATGACTACAGTGTGAGATGATAGCATATAGGTAAACCATACAAAACCTTATTTATGAACTTGGTAGTCTTGACCCATGTTAGTTTTCAATGTGTCTGATTTAATAAACGTCCTCTTTCTTTCTTTCCTCTTTAAGATCCAGCCTGGTGACTGCTTTCTTTCACTTAAAAGTTTTTGATATATTACATGGAAAAGTGGACCCCTGGGTTCTTCAGAACCTCATTTATCTCATGCTTTTGCCATCAGTCATGAAGTGCACATAGCAGAAAAATATATAAAGAATCCCTCTAGCCACAGTAGGCAGTTTGAAGTGAGGCTGTGTCTGCATGAGAAATGGGAGTATGGGTCTTCCACAGTTCCCTTAATTAGCAGTATCAGATCTGGTAGCCTTCAATGGCAGAGGCATCCTGGAATTGTCTTGGGTGACTGCATCAGTCATCGTGGAAGGTCTCATGGACCTTTTGTAGAAATAGAGCATATTTCAGAGTCTGGAGCATTTGTTTGGAAGTAAGTGGCTTTAATAGATCTGATGGTTCAAGTGCTAGTTAAACTTTTCTAGCTGTGGGTAATCCTCAGGACTTGTCTTCTGTCTGAGACCTGTGAGTGAACCGTGTTTCCAGCAAGCCTTCAAATGTGTTGTTGCTCTTAAGGTTTTTCATCTCTCAGAGAATCCTGGATGTGGTGAGGGGTCTGTATGTGGCAGAGATAAATGACTTGTCCTGAGCCATGCATGGAACTTTTGATGGGGAAGATACACATTGTCTCTCTCCATCAAAACTGTGTTGTACATATAGATGTCTGTTATACATTTTTGTGTAAGGGCAGGTGCTGTTACTGTCTCTACTATGAACTAATGCTTATCAAATTTTGGCTGAAATTCTTGTTTCTCACTGTAAAAGCCACTCTTTTCCTCAATTTTCAATTCCACATCAGTGGCAAGGTGAGCATTATATATCTGTACATGACTGGTGCAGTAGGTCCTGTGTAAGCAGGTACCCTACATTACTTTGTAGTGGAAGTTAACCAAAATTCCCAGTCAAGAACAGAGAAAGTCTAAGTAGGTGTCTGTAATATAAAATAAGTCTTCCTGTGTCTTCTTTCAGTGCTTTTCTTCTCTCTGCTCAAGTGAAAACCAGATCCCTTTGGAAAGTCAAAACTTTTAATCTCTCCTTTACATTTTTTATCTTCTTATCATTAAAAGAACTGCAGTCTGCAAATGAGACCTTTTTTCCATTACATGCTTCCATATTGATGAGAAGACTGAAGGATTAGCATACTGGGGATGTGTGACTTTGCTCTGATCTGTATTTGCAAAGAACACAGAGATGCACAGAACTGTTGCAGATCAGTTATCAAATGTTGTGATTTGCAGGCTTGCAGGATGCAGTTCCTTCTGTCTCTGGTATACATAGAGGTAAAGATAGTGTGGAATCACTGCAGAAATATTCCTGCATGGAAATCATCTGGTGCACTGGGTTACCCTGTACATGACAGTAGGGCTTTTCCTGCATTGCTGTTTGTTTATTTTTAAGCTGAGACAGCTCTGAAGGTCTCAGCAACTTTTGAGCTCTGCCAGTCTCTTATTGGGTCCCAGCATGTTGGGAAGGGTGTTTAAGTGTTCACTGGGGTGAGGATGCTCTTTATTTCAGTGATGATTTGACATGAGTTCAGCAGCACTGAACAAGTCCTAAAGAGCATGGCTGGGGGAAAAGTTCAAGTTCAGCTGCCTTTGCTGTGGGGCTGATATCAGAAAGATTTACCCAGCTCTGGGGACTTTGTTTGGGGAGACTGACTGCTTTTCCAGAGACAATAGCCGTGCTGGTGCTGTGGCCGGAGCAGCGGGAGACAGGCACACAGCCGTTGAATGGGTCCAGCCTCTGTGCAGATGGAGGGATCAGCCAGCAAAACAAAAGTAAAGCTGCTGCTAGCACATTGCTGAAAGGAGGGGGCAGGACAATGCGCCTGGGCCAGCGCTTAGCAGCATCTTTGGTCCCCTGAGAGAAAGGGCACAGCCCTCATTTTAAAAAGGGATAATGAAAGCAGGCTCTCCTGCTGACTCTTGGCATCAAAAGGGTCAAAACTCAATAGGGGCTGGCATTGCCTTTGTACCAGCCCAGCCACTTCTGTAGATCTAGTGATGAGCTGAGCAGGTTTTTGCTGGGTGACAGAGTCCCAAAGAAATTGCTAGATTCTCCTTCACCATTTGCGCTGAAGCAAACCCTGTGCCTCCATGCACAGGCTTTGGCTTGTGCGAAATTGGGGATTTTGTTCTAAGAGTAAAATAGTATTTGTGAATGACCAGGGTTGGTTGGAGAAGGCATCTTTGCAGTTCGAGTGAGTGGTTTCTTGCTGCTCTCAGTGGCCATGGCCACTGCAAGCCAAGCATGGGGTACATGTGGGGAGCATATGTTACAGCCAAACTGTAAAGGTCTGGGGCAGAGACCTGCAAGTAAGGTGCCAGGGCAAGGCCCCAGCACAGCTGCCTGGTTGAAGCAGCAAATTACTAAGGGGTGCCACATTCTCTGGCCAGCACAGCCATTCATAAACATGCTTCTTCCTCATGGAACAAAATAATTCTGTTTGAAAACACCAAGATATCTTTTACTGCCCTGATGATGGAGTCATACGTGTTACGAGGGCTGTAACTCTACTAGTGGAAGGGTCAGCCATGCCTAGCAGGGAGATGATTTTAAGTGAAATAGCAACAAAGTGGGAAGTCTTCTGAGTTGCTTTGAAGACTTCCCAGGATTTCACTACTCTAAAAATTAGGGGATTCGAATTTCTGGCCAGGATTAATTTTGCCCAGTTTATAATAATTTATTCTTTAACTACTATAGCCTGCCTTTGTTTTTTGCTTTTATCTCCACAATGAATTTAAGAGATTAAATATAATCCCCAGCCTTCATTTTGCAAGCTGAATTCTTCTAGCCTCCTCTTGTAATATAGGTTCACAAATTCCCAGTTCCTAGTAGTTTTCCTGTTCCAGAGCTTAGCTTAAGAAATCTTATCCCAAAAGGACTGTAAGATTTTATACTGCTACATCCCTATGGCTTTTATCACTTCTACTAGGATAACTGGGAAAATGTGTATTTGTAAATATATGTATAATATGTGGAATGTATGCACATCTGTATATTTCAGATGTGATATCTGGGAACTGTTGTATGTATTACATTTTTGTACAGATAAGTCCTTACTTTATTCTCTTGAACGATTTGATTTATTTTTTTATTCTTTACTATATCAACATAAATAACTTTGTGATTTCAGAAAGGGCCAAATCAAAATTACGTATCACAATTCGGTATAGAAGAGGCACCAAGTATTGCCCTAGAAATCCCACTGATCTCTGGTTTTCATCTATTACAGAGAAATATTTGTTGAAGTAATTTTACTCCTTTCAGAGATGCAAGGGAAAGAAAGTGTTTCCAGGGAAGTTGGTATTTCAGGGGTACAAGTTTCAGAGGAATTAAGAAAGGTTACTCTTTTAAAGCAGCAGGTGCTGACAAGCAGGAAACCGGGATATTTTGCCATCTAGTCTTTTCAGTTTTCATTGCAAAGAGTATTGCTGGTTTCAATGATGGGCTCTTCGGGAGTATTTTTTTTTTACAGTGCCGTTGAAAAATTAGAATGGATAGAAGAGAAATATGTTAATGACTACAGGGTAGCAGCCACTGAAAACATACCTTCTTTCCAACATTGCTCTGTGAGGTGAGTGCTTCCTGGCTGACCCGAGGTGCCTCAGAACTGCTGCCACACAGCCCAGCAGGGGAATCTTTTAGTTTAGGTATCTGTGAGCATTAGGGATACTTTTTGTTAATAGTGCCTCCATCTAGAAGCTGAATGTCACCTCACTGAGCTCTAAAGGCCATTTTCTTCCAAAGCTAGTCTCCAGGGACCCCTAATGTTACCTAGTATGTAAAAAATGCTGCATTTTCTATCACTGTTTTTACAGTGCAGTGGTTGAACTGATGGCAAGTATGCTAAACCCAGTCTGGCACACTTTAGTTTCCCAGAGATATACTGGAAATGCCTGTGCCAGGAGAACCAGATATTACTGTCTGGTTGTGATCAGGAGCAGAGCTGGTGAGGGGCTCATAGAGTGAAGGCTGACAATCACTTTTGCAGGCAGAGACAGCTTACAGGGGATCTCAAAACCTGCATCTGGATGTCAGAGTTAAACCATCTTGTCTTGGAAGACGAAAAGAAGGGTATTAGAGTTCTACAAAAACAACAGTACCAGAAGATGAGATCCTACATTGAGGCTGTGCAAGTGTCAGTGGAAAAATATAAGATGTAGCTTCTCTTGCCCAAGGTCTGTTCTGTGATTTGCTGTCTTCCCACAAGTTCAAATGGTAGTCATGTCAAGGAGAGGGGACTTGGCCAGAAGGATGCTTGGGCTGTGTACTTTTTTATCAGATATGTTTATGACAGCTTGGACAGTTTCTTATCAGTGACTAGTCCAAGATGATCTGATGAATGGAATGATAGTTATTTTGAAATAACTGATCTCAGCAGTAAGGCAAGGGCTACTCCCTAAATCTGCACATCGTGGGAAGGTCCATCTACCGCCACAAAACAAGTAAAGCTTGTAATGTGCCCATATAATTTCCCTGCTGATCATACCAAACAAAGATCTTTTTTTAGAGCTCCTCCTAGTTCCTTCTAATATGATCCCAAGAGCTCCCCAGTAGGCTTCCAAACCTCTTGTATCACCAAGAGTTTAACAGCTATTAGGTTGGGAGGGGCATCTCAACTGATTGATACACTGTGCTCATTTCAGCTGAGTATGGCTGGTCTCAAGAGTCAAAGGTGTTAATGTGATTTTGATGTGGTGTGGTGTTTAATGGTCAAGTGAGGTTTCAGAGTTTGAGCCCAGAAACCTCTGCCTGCTTGGGCATATTGCCAATAACTTCCATTAAAGTCTCTTATAAAGACTTCACATTATGACATAATATTCACTCTACAATACTATGTTGTTAAAAGAGATAAAAAGGCAGGGAAGAAACCGAAGGTAGCTGAATTATGTTGTATGGGCAGATCTTATTTTGTTTCTGAAGTATGTTCTGGTTTGCTTCAGCTATCAAGGTTTACAAGGAAAATCCAGTTTGAGAACTTAGAATTGGCACTAAATATAGCATTAAAGACCATCTTTCTGGGCGGTGAAGTCACCCTAGATAAGCTGGAGTAGTTACTTCTGCTTTTTTGGAGAACAGTGTGTTCTTGCTTGAAAGATAAAGAGGGGGAAAAAGGCAGATAGAAGTGATAAAAAATGCTACTTTCATTTCTGTTGCTGAGCATCTCAGCAGCCTGAGCATGGGAAGAAGGCTGAGCCACAGCCTTATCACTCACTCCAAGACTTGGCAAATTAGGACCAGTATTAAGCTGTTTATGACTTTTTAGCTGTCATTGTGAACTCACTACAGAATTGCCAAAGAAATACTGCTGACAGCTGGCTGGGCTCCTTTAGACAAAGGGAGAACAGAGGGAATTAGGAAAAAGTGGAAGGGAGTCTCCTCTCATTCTTGCTCAGAGTTAGGAACCGGTATTCATTGTGCAAATTTGATGGATTGATTTTTGGTTGTGAATTCTCCTTGCTCATGAGACATGACTTCACAGAAACCCTGCAGTTAGTTGAGCTCCTCTGTGGACTTACTCCAGCTTTTATTTTTTACTTTGATTTGTATTTTCATAAATCATTGCATGTAGACTAAGCTGCATTGTTTTTTATTAAAGTCTCTGTTAGGAGCAGGGAGGGAAGAGAGCAGAGAATATTTTGTTCTGGCATAGACACAGAGTGAAAACAGGCAGTGGGGAGCGTCCTCAGATGTGCAACCACTTCAATGCAGGTGCAAGCTCATTTTTCATCATTGAAACGAGGCTCTGGCCTCAACTCAGCATTAAACCTTAGGGAGAGCACTTAGGGAAGGCTGTTTTGTGTCATCATAGCATGGTCAGTAATCCATCCATTTGTTTGGCATAGTCATGGCGCTGGCAAGAGTTCCAGTCACAGGTACTGAGGCTGGATGAGGCCTGCCCTGTTACTGGAAGATATTTTCTCTTGGCAGGTTCAGTCCGTTCACAGAAACTGTAGCCAGGAGATATGTTGCAACTTTTAATCCATTAAAAGCATGTTCATATTAGGGAATCTTCCATTTTGTCCATATACTGTTGTATTGACATACTTGCAGGTTACAATTGGCAAACAAGACTTGCTTCCCTGATCCCCGTTTGAAATCAAGAGGATTTCATGAATGTGGATGAGAAGGGAGTTTGTTCCATTGAGTGCATTGTGGCAGGTATCTGCCACATTGCAAAGGAAACCTTTTTATAACCATGAGAATAGATTTTGCCTCAGTCTCCCTGTACCTGGTTTTCTTAAATCACTATTTGTAGGAGGCAGGCACCCAATATCTGTTTTACTTAAAGTCAAGAGAGTTTGACCTCATGCGCATTTTAAATTCCTGTTTGTTGAGAGCTGTTTTGAGGCATTTTTGGATTTCTTTCTTTTCAGAAACAGGCTTTTATGTTGTAATGTGTTAAAGAAACAGAGATGAATATTCACACACGCAATTTAGTTTGATGGAATTGTAATTTGTCAAAGGAAGAATGGAAATAGACATAAACTTTAATTGCGCTCTTAAGAAAAAACGAAAGAAAATTAAAATTCAAAATGCATGCCCAGTGGTGCACCATAGTTTTACACCTACACCGTCTCATGTATCTCTGCATACACATTTTCAACTATGATGTGAATCTCACAGCTTGCATCTACAAAGTCAGTTTGAATTTTAGGTTTCATTTACACAGGTCTAAGCATAAAAATTACTGTCTGTCATCTCTCTCCCGCTGTGCACACACATCAATGATGAAATGGATTGCAGAAATTTATGAGCAAAAATCTTATGAAAATTGGAATGGGTTATGCAATAAAATTTTAACTGCAGAAGTAGAAGTTTATTGGTGCTCCACTGCATCTTTCAGCACAGAATTGAGGTTATGAAAGATGACTAAGCATTGTAATTGTGAAATTTCAAAACACAAGCAATTGGAGCATCATATTGAGGCCTAAGAAAAAGGCTATTTGCCTTTGTCATGGACTTAAATAGGCTAGTCAGGAAAACCCGATGGGATGTATAAACTTAGGAATCAGCAGAAAAAAATTACTGTATTCCATTATTCAAAGTGATACTGCTTAATTTAACCTGCCTGCTGCTGTAATGACTATCAGACAAAGATTGAGGTTAAGGTTACTGTTCATGGAGCCACAAAGCCTATAGTTCTAGGGACACTGGGGCTAGTAAAGTCATGCTGGGGGAGCACAGCACTGTGCTAACATTGCTCCTTTCACACCTTTCTCGTCTGAAAAAATGACAGTGCTGGAGCCCACAGCCTCTGTGTTATGCTGCCTTAAATATTAGTGTTAGGGTTAGGGTTCAGAGAGCCACAAAGCGCATCAGTCAAGGGATACTGGGGCTTCAAATATGCACAGATGAGACTGCAACAAGAGTGGTCATTGGACGCTTTTCTCATTGTCTACCTGTGGTACTGGGTACCTCAACTTCAGCTGCAAGATGCCATTCAGATACGGTTAGGGTTCAGAGAGCAATGAAGTCTAAAATTTCAGGGCTAATGGGCCTGTAAAAGACGAGACAAATAGAGTATGGCACTGCACCAGCTTTGGTCTATGGACATATTGCTCCTTGCATCCAGTGCTGCTGTAGACATCAGCCTCAGCTTCAAGATGCCATTGAGATAGGGTTAGTGTTAGTGTTAAGGTTAGGGTTAAGTTTAGGGCTAGGTTCAGTGACCCACAAAGCCTACATTGGGGCTGCAAAATGCATGTCAAGATAAGTACAGCAGTGCAGCAACACTGGTCCTTACACACCTTTCTCATGAGGAACATCCACTGTTCTGGAGGCTTTGGTATTACGGTGTCATAAAGTTTAGGATTAGGTTTAGGCTTCAGAGTACCACAAAGCCTACAGGTCCAGAGACATTGAGACTTTTAAAGGCATGCTGAGACAAGTATGGCACTGCTATAACATTGCTCCTCATGCACCTTTCTCATCTGGAACACCAAATGTACTGGAAAATACATCCTCACTATTATGGTGTCATTGAGTTTAGGTTTAAGGTTAGAGTTAGGGTTCAGAAAGCCACAAAGCCTAAATATCTAGATAGATTTAGGCTGCAGAAGGCATGCCAAGATGAATACAGCAAGGCACCAACATTGGTCCTTGCACAACTATCTCATCTCGAACACCAACTGTGCCAGAGATCACAACCTCAGTATTACAGTGTTATAGAACTTAAGGTTAGCTTTTGAATTAGCTTTCAGAGGGCCACAAAGCTGCAGGTGCACAGACGTGAAAATGGCATGCCAGGGGAAGCACAGCACTGCATCAACATTGCTCCTTGCACACCTTTCTCATCTGTTAAACCAACTGTGAGTGAGCCCACGGCCTCAGTATCACAGTGCCATAAAGATTAGGGTTAGCATTAGGCTTAATGTTGAGAGCCAGAAAGCCCACAGGTTCAGGGATACTGGGGTTGTAAAAGGCATGCCAAGATGGGTATGGTGCTGCAGCAACATTGGTCTTTGGACTTCTTCATCTTCGGCAACCTGTGGTGATGGGGACATCATCCTCCACTCCAAGTTGCCATTAAAATAGTCTTAAGTTTAGGGTTTGGGTTTGGTTTACTGTTAAGGTTAGGGTTAGGGTTCAGGGAGCCGTAAAACCTAAAGTTCCAGAGACACTGGGCTGGAAAAAGCATGCCAAGATGAGTACGGCACTGTAACAACACTGGTCTTTGCACATGTGTGTCATCTGGAACACCGACTGTGCTGGACACCACAATGTCAATAATTATGTTGTTATAGAGGTTGGGGTTAGCAATAGGATTAATGTTAAGAGAGTCACAAAATGTGAAGTTCCAGGGACACGGTCTGAAAACCTCATGCCAGGGTCAGCACAGCATTGCATCAACATTGCTTCTTGCATGCCTTTCTTATCTGGAAAACTGCTGGAGCCCACAGCCTCAGTATCACGGTGCCATAAAAATTTTGTTTAGCATTAGATTTAGGGTTTAGAGAGTCACAATGCCTACAGGTCCAGAGACACTGGGACTGTAGAAGGCATGCCAAGACAAGTAGAATCATAGAATAATTAGGGTTGGAAAGGACCTTAAGATCATAGAATCATAGAATAGTTAGGGTTGGAAAGGACCTCAGGATCATCTAGTTCCAACCCCCCCTGCCATGGGCAGGGGTATCTCGCACTAGACCATGTCACCCAAGGCTCTGTCCAACCCGGCCTTGAACACTGCCAGGGATGGAGCGTCAAAACTTCCCTTGGCAACTCATTCCAGTGCCTCACCACCCTTACAATAAAGAACTTCTTCCTTATATCTGATCTAAACTTCCCCTGTTTAACCATTACCCCCTGTCCTATCACTACAGTCCCTAATGAAGAGTCCCTCTCCAGCATCCCTATAGGCCCCCTTCAGATATTGGAAGGCTGCTATGAGGTCTCCACACAGCCTTCTCTTCTTCAGGCTGAACAGCCCCAACTCTCTCATCCTGTCTTCATAGGGGAGGTGCTCCAGTCCCCTGATCATCCTCATGGCTCTCCTCTGGACTTATTCCAGCTGAGCCTCACAGCTTGGTGTCATTGGCAAACTTGCTGAGGGCACTCTCAATCCCACTGTCCATGTCACTGATAAAGATGTGAAGAAGACCAGTTCCAACATCGGTCCCTGAGGAACACCACCCATTACTGGTCTCCAGTTGGGTATAGAGCCTTTGCATGCGGCCATCCAGCCAGAGGGGTTGGAGATCCATATTAGCCTACATATATAGAGACACTTGGGCTGCAAAAGCCATACCAAGAAGAGTAGAGCACTTTACCCACACTGGTCCTTCGTACCTTTCTCATCTGGAACACGGTGCTGGAAACCTCAGCATTATGGTGTCATAGGTTTAGCATTAGGATTGGGGTTCAGTAAGCCACAAAGCTTGATGTTCCAGAGATACTGAGTGTGGAGCACACCCAGTACACCAGGTGGAACACAGCACTGCATCAACATTGATCTTTGCACACCTCTCTCATCTGGAAAACTGGCTGTGCTATACCCACAGCCTCAGTTTCACACTGCAATAAATTTTAGGGTTAGTGTTAGGTATAGGGTTCAGAGAACCTCAAAGACCTGAAGTCCAGGAATACAGGGGCTGTAAAAGGCATGCCAGGATGAGTACAGCACTGCATCAATATTACTGCTCACACACTTCTCTCATGAGGAACGCCGACTGAATTTGGGACATGATCCTCAGTTTTATGGTGTCACAGAGGATAGGGTTATGATTAGGGTTAGGGTTCAGAGAGCCACAAAGCTTGCAGATCTAGATACACTGGTGCAGTGAAAGGCATGACAATGCACGTATGGTAATGCACCAATATTGGTCCTTGCACACCTCTCTCATGTGGGACAGTCTTGGGCCTGGATGTGTGAGAATCAGTTCCGGGTGCCATTCTGGATAGCGTTAAGGTTCAGAAAGCCACAAAGCCTGCATGTACAGAGACACTGGAGCCACTAAAAGCATGCCAGGATGAGTAGGGCACTTCATCAGCATTGTTCCTTACACACCTTTCCCTTCTGGAACTCTGACTGTTCTGGAGACCACAGTCTCGGTACTATGGTGTCATAGAGATTAGGGTTAGGGTTCAGAGAGTCACAAAGCCTACAGCTCCAGTGACACTGGGGCTGCAAAAATCATGCCAAGATGAGTATGGCGCTGCACCAACAACAGTACTTAGGCATTGTTATGGGTTCAGCAGTAGCCGTCATTTTTCTCCTTCTTGGTAGCTGATGCAGTGCTATGCTTTTGATTTTGGGCCTGGGAACTGTGCTGATAACACCAGTGTTTTCAGTTACTGCTTAGAATGTTTTGGTCTGACCAAGAACTTTCTGAGTCTCATGCTCTGCCAGGGAGGAGGGGAAGTCGGGAGGAAGCAGACAGGACACCTGATTCAAACTGACCAAAGAGGTATTCCATACCACAGCACGTCATGCCTGGGATGTAAAACAGAGAGCAGAGACCTGGAAGAGTCAGGGTGCACTGCTTGGTCGGGCTGGGTATAGGTGGTGTATTTCTCTTGTCATTATTATTGGTGGTAGCAATAGTTATTTGTGTTATCCCTTAGTTACTAAACTGTTTTTATCTCAACCTGTGGGAGCTGCATTCTTTCAATTCTCCTCCCCATCCCTCCAGGACTGGGGAAAGAAAGAGGGGAGAGTGAGTGAGTGAACTACTTGGGTGACTGGTCTTAAACCACAACAGGCATGTTTCTCATTTGGGACACCTATGGTGCTAAGGATTATCAACCTCTGCTGGAAGATGACTTTTAGATTAAGATGCATGTCCAGGGATATTGCAGCTGGAAAAGGTATGCCAAGGTGAACGTGGCAGTGCACCAGCATTGGACACCTTTCTCTTCCTGGCCACTAACTCTGCTGGTGACCTCAGCGTCAGTTCCAGGATGCCATTCAGCTTATGGTTATGCTTAGGGTTCACAGACCTGCAAAGTCTATAAGTCCAGGGAAACTTGGATTGCAAATCTCATGCCAGGTGGAGCACAACACTGCACTAACATGGTTATTTGCACAGCTTTCACATCTGGGCAACCCATGGTGCTGGTCACCATGGCCTGAGCTTGAAGGTGTATTTCAGATTATGGCTAGAGTTCAGAAACATTAGGTCAGATGTCATCATAGGAGAAGTAAAATGGTAGCTCTGCATAGCTCTGAATACCTGGGTGTATTAAGCTACAAATAATTAATGCATTTACTGGTTGAAAGATAGGTCACAGACATATTTTCCAGTTATGGCATGTTTTAGCTATGAAAGTGTTTGATAGATCGGTCTTTGCTTTTTATGTGTTTCTATGACTTAATAGCATTTTAATTTTTGGATGTCAGGTAGATGATCTGGGTACAATGCATTGGGATGACTTGAAGGGAAAGAAATAGATGATAATCAAATCTCTCACTGTCACTGCATGTCAATGAGTCTTACAGTTTGTAGTGCATGAAACTCATCAACTCTGTCCCCAAATTTCTCTTCTTCTGATGTTTAGAAAAGAACTTGAGGCAATTCAGAGAGATGTTTTCTGGACCTCAAAGCTCACATGATGTTGCGTGGATTTGGGAATATGCACTGTCTGTATGTCTGTCACTATGGCTTATCTTCAGGTCACACAGCTACTTCTCCCAGGGACATGAGAAGTACAAGCCATCCCCAATACAGAGGAAAAATCCCAGAATTAGCATCAAATGTCCTTTTTCATTTTAACTCCTTTCCAGGTTGCCATGCATTGGATTGTTTATTTGCCCCTGGAGCACTTAGTTCCAGCATATATGATTACATACCACTTTTGGGGCCCTGTTTAGAGACAGTGGGTGGGTGTGTTTGTTCTGGTAGCTTTAGGGTAAGGAATAGTAAAAGATGTACCATCTCCTTTGTAGTTGAGAGGAAGGTGAACACTGATTCTCTTATTACAACAGACTATTCTGTAGTTTGCCGATTCCATGAATAGACATGCACAAGAAGAAGAACAGGGAAATGAATAAATAGAAACCGAACAGTAGTACTGAGCACATTTAAATGTTTAATGCTAGTTTTCAAGACAGTCTGTTTCCTTTCACAGAGGATAGTACTAGTTGCATGTTCAAGGATAATTCACCCATAAAACATAGCCCATCACCGGGGTGGGATCAGGGGGTCATTTCTCAGCACACTATGCCGTTTTTCAAATTGATACATCTTTTAGGAAAGGAGGATAAGTGGCTGTGAGCTTGGCATTTAAAACTCTGAAAAGTGTATTTTCACTGAGAAGATAATCTTCTGCCGCTCAGCTAACAGCAGATGTGACACCCAGCCACTGAACTCGCTCCTGGAGTGTTCTAGGTCACAATGGAACAATTTCCTTCAAAACTGTAAGACCATAATGTTTCCAGATCCCATTAGAACCAGCATCTGGGTGAGCAGTGGAGAGGAAGGGATAATTTTCATACTCAGCTAGGGCAGTTTTAGTTAGGTTTTTCGCTGCGGTTTCTTCACCTCTTTACCTTACCTGTTATTCCCATGTGAGCATTTGGAAAGCGTGCAGTGGACAAGATGTTTCTAATTCGCTGCTCAGCCTCACAGGAATTTCCAGAGATCAGCACAAGCTATAAAACCAGGGGCACAGCCATTTTCTCTTCCTCTCTGCTGCTGTCTCTTAGCCAAGACTCCTTCAAATCCTGTCAGTTGAGATGGTATTGTTTTTCTTTGCTGGCTTTCCTTTGAAATGAGGGACGCTCTTTCTCCAAGTCCCCAGAAACCAGAGGAGAAAGGCAAGAAAAATGGGAAAAATAGGCCTTCTCCTTAGACTTGCCCTCAGGCCTGAAACAGACCTATAAACCACAAAGTTGGGGTCTTTGAAGACAGGGGAGCCTCTTGAGTATAAGCTGTCACTGGCACGGATGAGTGTCCTGTGGAGGGGTGCAGGACGGAGTTCTGGGGGAAGTCCTGGGTGCGGAGGACACAGTGCCAGGACTCACAGCTGGCCCCAGCTCTGCTTTCAGTGCAAAGGCAAACAGTGGTCAGCTCAGCCCCACTGTATGCCTGTCCTCCTGGAAATCTTCCTCTGTATTGCTAACTGGTGCCTTGCTCCTCCCAGCTGACTGCAGCTTTTGGCCTGAGGAACAGCCTAGCTTCCCCCTGGTTTTGTGATCTTATCTGGGGAATGATGAATGCTTTCTTTCACTGGGTTGGGTTGTTTTGGTTTGGTTTGTTTTCTAGGATAGGACACTTCCTGAGAGGATCGAATTAAACAGGATCACTAACAGCATTTTTTGTTTCTTGCTTGTTTTATTCCATTCCATTTTCTCCTTCTCTTTATGGATAGATTTTAGACATGATACTCAGTGGCACTGAAAGCAATTTCTGGGTGCTGGGAGAACCAGTATACCACAGGAAACTTCCTGCAATTTAGAAGAGGTTGGGGAAGCAGGGAGGAGAGGAGCAGCTGTTACTGTAACCAAAATAGGCTGCAGGATGCAGCCAGCAGTTTCTGTGGAAGAAGCAGGACTATGCATAGACAAGCTTCCGTAATCATCAAGAAACTGAAGGGAAAAAAATCTCAAGTCCATAAGTGGTATTCAGGAGGACTGCACTGTTGACTGTTGACTCACACATATTTGGGTTAAATAAGGCTTGGACAAGGGAAAAATGTGCCACAGGGACATGCATTTATTCTTATCGCCTATAAGCAGTTTGCAAGGTCTTGCAGATTTTTTCCTATGTAAGAGAAAAATAATTCTTCAGGAATGAGTTGGTCAAGAGATACTGGATCACAAAAATGACTCTTGTTTCATGTCTAGTTGTAGGGAGCTCATGTGCATCTGCACTTGTCTGCACATACTTTGTACACATCATAATAAGCCTCTTAGCCCTGGGTTGTCAAGCTGTAGATGATCAGCCATGAATGCAAAATTCATTCTAATGGAATCAGTTGATCTCCTAAGGAATTTAAAGTTAGTCACATTCTTAAATACTTTGTTGAGTCATGGCTATTGCTTTCATCTTTTAGCACAGAAAATATGTAGGGGGAAAAAAAAAGCTTAAAAGATTTCCCTCAGATTTTGGAGATAAGATAGGAAAAGCTTCATTCCCACCAAATAAAAAAAAAGAACTTTAAAGGAAATCCACACCCATATGCAAAATACAAAATAAAAAAGTATGACTGGAAGTGTTCAAAACCCATGTAGATGAAGTGCTCTGTGATATGGTTTAGTAGTAGTCTTGGCAGTCCTGGGGTAATGGTTGGTCTTGATAATCTTAAAGGTCTTTTCTAACCTGGTTGATTCTATTATTCTGTGACTTGAGGGTAGTAACACAGCTGCTGGCATGGTCATATCTGTTAGAGAAATTCTGTGGTGGGGAGATGATTATCCAGGTGCAATGTCAATAATAGAAGAGATAATTTTATAACTTCTGGATTATGCTACAAATATTTGATTTCATGCTGTGTCATAAATCAGTGAAAAAAAAAAGTTAGGGAGCAAAACATTCCCACATTTTCAACAGTAATGAGAGGTCTTGTGTTTGATGTGGAAGAGGGTAAGAGACACAGTTAGGGATCTGATTTGGTTTTATTTTGAGGTGTACCTTGGCAACCTAAGCCTAAGGATTTTTGTATGGCTTTCTTTGTCCTGTGGTGCACAGGAAGTGAGACACAATAACCTAAGAATCTCTGTTGGGTTAGTGAAACCACTTGAGCTGAATTTGCACCAAGGGGAGTTCCAGACTGTGAGCTGAGTGCACCTTTAGCCCCATGTGGCTGTGGGTATCATCCTATTTTTCTGTGTTGCCTGATTTTTGTGACTCATATAAAGAACTTTCACGCTTTACGCTCTGTATTCTATTAAAAGCTTAGAAACTTCTGTCCCTTCAATTACTTTTGGTTTTCATACCAAAATTGTGGGGGTTTTCTACCTGGTTTCTCAAATTCTGTGATGCTGCTTGCCTAGCTCCTTAGCCCTGTGAGCTTCACATCAAACTACAGAAACCTTATGGAGCTTTTCTACAAATCCAGACCCTTTTCTACTAATGGCTGTGTTTCAGGGTATGGTGATCTGAACGAAGTGAGGTAACTTGTGGGGTCAAGTGGGGTGACCTAGAGACAGTATTATGTATTTCAACCTTTAGCTGTCTAACGCCTGAGTTAAAGAAGGAGTGGTGGTTTGGGTATTTTTCTTTAACTAAAGATCACTTATTTTCACCCACATTGGCTCAGTATTGCCTCTCTTCCCCTCTTAACTAAGATGAGTAACAAGGAGCTTAGCAGTCAGAGAGAGAATGTTTGGTGACTCCTGTAAAACCCCACCTTTTTATAGTGGGCTAATTTACAGTGCAGAGATTTACTGGGAAGAGTCTCAGGGTTACAGTAGTCTCTCTTTATGAAGTGGCTGCTTCTGTTCATGTTAACACGTCTGACACATCATCGTGAATGATAAATGGTGTAAAGCCCCTTACGTAGAGTCCTGAAGTGCAGGCTATTTCTCAGCCAGTGCTGCAGAGATGTCTGCAGTAGCTACTCTGCCATGACATGGCACAGCTGCTCCTCCAAAATTTCTCTTCTAGCTGTTAATTCTTTAGCCCTTCATCTCAGACAAAAACCACCCATGGAAGCCTTTAAAGCACCGTGTTTTCTTAATTTCTGGTCTGCTGTTTTTGTCTCCTTCTCTTTCCAAGCAAATAAGCCCCAAATCCCGGAATGTATTGATTTGATGATGTGTCTGGACAATGATGCCACTAGGGATATCACTGATAGCATAGAGATATATGAATGCATAAAGCACATTTTTCTGGCCAATTCAAAGGTTTGCCCTGAGAAGTATACTGTGTAGATTGAAACAACTAAAGGATGGATCACTTAAAGAAGTATTTAATTTAAGTGACCCAGTGATGGACTGATAAAGTTAATATGCATCTTGTTTAGCTTGCACTGGACTTACTAAATTTCCTATCTGTTTTGTTTATCCATCCTCAAGGGAGATGAAATTACATAGTCCTTTGGGGTACATGGTCATGAAAGAACTAAGTAGAGAAAGGACACAGTGCAACACACCAGGCTTCAGAGTTCATCTGAACACTGGCCATCGTCCTCAGTTTGTTGTCTCATTTCTTCCCCACGCTTTTTGTCCATCTTTGGGTGCCACTTGGGCTCAGAGTCTAGGTGAGTTTAGCTACCTTCCGTCATTGGTGTTCTTCTCCCATACTTGCCTCCTTGTGTGCATGGAAGAGCATCTATGCCCTGTTCAAAGTCTCCTTTCCTGTATCAGCTAGCAGACCTGGGTTAAGTCAGGCAACACAAGTGCCCCCATGCTCTGCTATAACCCACACGTTCCCCTTCTGTACAGCTGCTGCTGGTTCAATGGTTCTCTGTCATGTATTAGTGCAGACAATTCTTCCAATCTTCACGTAGCTTTCCCTTACCCAACCTGAGTATGTCATTTTCAGACTGTTTTTCCAACTTGAATTTTATTCCTGTCCTCTGCAACATGGGCACCTCCTCTGGCATGGTGTTAGTGCTTTTTTGCTCCTGTTTTCCTCTCCCTTCTAAAGCAAAGATTCATGCTTCCCCTTTTCCAGCCTCTGGACCTTCAGCCATCTACAAGTTCTCAGAGATGACTACTAACATACCTGTTAATTATTGCATTTGTTACTTCTCTAAGTACTTTTAGATTAATTTCCTCAAACTCATGTAATTTAAGAGTACCTGTCCATTTAAATATTTTCTAACCCAGTCTTTCCATGGCCGAAGCTGAGGTCATTCCCCTTCATAGGTGCTAGTTGTAATAGAAACATTACTGCTGCTGACCTTTTTTTGGTAAACACTGATGCAAGGAAAACATTAAACACTTCGAACAGGCTCATTCTTCTTCAGACTTGTGCTTGAGAGGAAAAAGGGGAGCTTGAGAGGAAGCCTTTTGATTATATGCTGGGCTCGCCTGTGTGCCCTGGCCCAGCTGATGGGACGGTTGCTGTGGTGCTCACCACATTCGCCTTTTCACACAGATAGTTTTCTCAGAGCAGGAGGGGAGTATAGGTGGAGGACCGCTTGCTTCCCACTCACTGCGGTATACTCTGCCCTACACACTGTTTGTTCAGGTGGTGCTGCACTATCATTATCAGACCTCACACTATAAAAACCTGAGTTTCTGTGCTTTGGATTAAAAGAGTGATGACACAACAGATTAACTTTTTCCCACTTTACCCCCCTTCATGCACCTATGCTCTTTTCTACAACCTCCATCTAATAACAATAATAATAACAGAAGACAAAGCAAATCCACAGCCCATGCAGGAAACTGCTCATGAGTCGCAGACTCAGTGTTATGTTTTATGTTTTGCCTGCCAAAACCAACATGAGTCTGCCTCAGGGCTGTGAAACAATCTCAGATTTATTAGAAATGAGTATTTTTCATGGCTCCTCCCTGTTCTTCCCCTACCGTTTTGATGAGCAGCGAGTCCATAAAAGCTTTCCTGCAAACTCCGCTGTGAGGGAACAATGTGTAGCAACTTCAGTTTTGCACAGAAAGGCAAAAGCCTTGAAACCCACTGCTACTATTGAGTGATTTCTGGAGAAAGGTATTCATTAGTGCACTCCTTAAAACCAGACAAGTTCCACTCTGCAGTGGTTTTTTGTTGGCTGACTAAAGTGTGTGTCACCACCTCCTCAGTTCCTGGGAATCTGAGTGGCAGCCCCAAAGTAAGTGGCATGCAAAGAAACACAAAGTTCTGGTCCTGCATGCTTCTTTATGAGTTGAGCACATGGTATTTTGATGGACTGCATCTGGTCAATGTGACATCAAACATGCCATGGCTTTGTAAAAACTGGGGAGAGTGCTGAGCACTGGAGCTGACGTGCGGAGCTATGCCTTTGGCCTGCCTACCTGCGCTTTAGGCTGAGGGCATGGCTGGCATGTGGATCACTGTCTGCCCCCATCATGGACACGCTGAGGTGCTGTGGCACAGACTCCCCACGATTGCTCCTGCATGTGTTTTTGTGTCCCTATTGTTGGGCACACCAGCTACACCAACCACATATCCTCTCCTCCCACATCTGTAACTCTGCATGAACAAGTTCAAGACATAGAATCATAGAATAGTTAGGATTGGAAAGGACCTTAAAATCATCTAGATCCAACCCCCATGCCATGGGCAGGGACACCTCCCACTAAACCGTGTCACCCAATTCTATGTCCAACTCAGCCTTGAACACTGCCAGAGATGGAGCATTCACAACTTCCCTGGGCAACACATTCCAGTGCCTCACTACCCTTACAGTAAAGAATGTCTTCCTCAGATCTAATCTAAATGCTGCAAGAGTTTCTCTCATTGTTTTCAGCACTCACTGTGGTGTTCTAAATACAGTGGATTTTCTTTGCCAATGGAGAACTGGGGAGCCGAAACTCATAGAAAGTGCATGGTGGGTATTAACTAGAAAATTTATTTATCACTTCATCCTTTGATGGCCATAGGTGTTTCGTAAAGCTCATCATAGGAGTCAGAATTCTTGGCAGCAAATTGGCTGCATCAGGTTTGCCAATACCTGTCATTCAAGGACCAGAAATTTACCGTGGTTATTATATACATTTCGCAAAACAATTTTCTTTCAGATTCCTTAGCTTTATTGGTTGTAAGCTTTTCCCTGCAACCAAGAAAGCTAAAACCATTTTGTTTTCTTTCAAATATACCACTGGTGCTTTAAGAAAATAATTAGAGTATGAGTAGGCATGTGTTCACACTTCTAACAGCAAAGGCCTGGAGTGTCTGGTGCAGAGGTGACCATTTGTCACTATAAATATACTCAAACAAGCTGTTTGATATAGTGATGTGTGACAGATAATCAAATGAAATCTGTAGGTTACATGTGGGCAGAGTCCTGGTCCTGAACTTACACATTTTGCCACAACTATGTGCAACACTGCTAAGTGTTTTTATTTGGAATTAACTGTATTTAACCTTCATTCCTTCTAATCTAAATGACTATCAAAGATTTTTTGTAACTTTTTAGACACTTGGAGTTGCAGGGAATTGTTGGAAAATACATCCCTCGGTGTCTAAAAAAAATAGAACTTAAACAAAAAAATATCCTGATGTGTTATGAATTGTTCAGGACAGTCTTGTGAATTGCTTAGGGTCTGATTCTTGAAATAAAATGTCATTTACAAAGTTACGAACAGGTTCCCCATCCCTAGCAGTGGGATGACTGGTGATTCAGTTTCAGTGACTGAATTCATTCTAACAGGAAGAGAGAGTAGACCCAACATGATTTATTAGTGTGGTGATCAGCCTTTAACCTGGAAGAAGAGTAGTTGACAAATTGCGAACCAAAAATGGAAAAAAAAAAAAAGTGGGGTTTACCCCTTGTCATTTATCTTTAAAATCACATTATTCTGAATAGTTTCATTCTCCCACATTCTTCTTTTCACACCAGTATGAACATGGTTGCTACTCACCAGAGCCACTGTGAAGATGCCCTGTGAAGTTCTGAAAATAGTGTGTGGGCTTAGACTGTAAAAGCCTTTGTGTGGGTCTCTGTCAGCTTCTGACATGGGGAATGGAGGTGGGAGTACAGCTAAAAGAGGGGTGTGCTATACAGAGAAGTGGCTGTCTCATTAGCTGTCAGGACCTTAAAGTCTGGATCACCAGTGCAGTGCTCCCAGAGCCACCAGTTTTTCTAAGCTCTTGTCATATACTTGTGGTGAGACGAAAATGGGAGTTTCCCCTTCTGTGACAGGGAGCATGAGCTTCAACTCAAAGTTTAGGAGGAGACAAAGGTTAATTTTTTTATACAATCAGTTACAATTATATAAAATGTAGTGTTTAAAAAAAAAAAAAGTCTGTGCATCTGTTTGAATATGGGGATGACCTGTCTTGTTCTGCTGCTTTTACAACAGACAGACATTTTTGGGAGCCATAATCAGGACAGATTGAAGTTACTGCAGTCTGTTGGAAAAAAAAGATATTTTTGTGAGCATAGGATTGGGGTTGATTTGTTCCACAAACCCTTCTCAAAGTAAGATAGTTTGATGATGACACCAAGCTGTGTGATTCAGTTGATACACTGGAGGGAAGGAAGGCCGTCCAAAGGGACC
>JASSUY010035938.1:4042-21839 GCA_032466535.1 Forpus xanthops
GTGATAGGACAAGGGGTAACGGGTTCAAACTTAAACAGGGAAAGTTTAGATTGGATCTGAGGAAGAAATTTTTTCCTGTAAGGGTGGTGAGGCGCTGGAATGGGTTGCCCAGGGACGTTGTGAATGCTCTATCGCTGGTGGTGTTGAAGACTGGGTTGGACATAGCCTTGGGTGGCATGGTTTAGTGGGAGGGTGTCAGTGCTCCTGGCAGGGGAGTTGGAACTAGATGATCTTAAGGTCCTTTCCAACCTTAACTGTTCTTTGATTCTATGACGCTAGAGCTGCACACGATACTCCAAGTGAGGTCTCACAAGAGCAGAGTAGAGGGGTAGGATCACCTCCCTCGACCTGCTGGTCACACTGCTTTTGATGATGTCCGGGGTATTGTTGCCTTTCTGGGCTGCAAGTGCACACTGCCGGCTCATGTTCATTCTCTCATCAACCAACATCCCCAAGTCCTTCTCCACAGGGCTGCTCTGAGTCTTTTCTCTGCTCAGCTTGTAGCTGTGCCTGGGATTGCTCTGACCCAGGTGGAGGACCTTACACTTGTCATGGTTAAATATCAGGTTGGCATCTGCCCACCTCATGAGCATGTCAGGTCCCTCTGGATGGCATTCCTTCCCTCCAACGTATCAGTGGAACCACACAGCTTGGTGTCATAGGCAAACTTGCTGAGGGCGCACTCAATCCCACAGTCCATGCCACAGACAAAGATGTTGAACAAGGCTGTCCTGACACTGATTCCTGAAGGACAGCACTTGTCACTGGTCTCCAGCTGGATATTGAGCCATTGAGCACAACTCTTTGCGTGAAGCCATCAAGGCAGTTCTTTATCTACTGAGTGTTATCTAACAGATATCAGGATCTTTGAAGTCCCCCATGAGAACAAGGGCCTGCGAGCATGAGACTGTTCCTATCTGTTTGCAGAGTGTTTCATCCTCCAAGTCCTCCTGGTCAGGCAGTCTGTAACAGATCCCCATAGTAATGCCCCCCATTGTTGCTTTCCCTTTAACTCTGACCCACCAGCTCTCTGTCAACTGCTAACCAGTTGCCAGACAGAGTTCCATACTCTCCAGCCTATCCCTAACATAAACAGCAACTCCCCCTCCCAGCCTACTGGGCCTGTCTTTTCTGAAGAGCCTGTGACCTTCCATAACAACACACCAGTCATAGGAGCCATTCCACCATGTTTCTGTGATGCCTATGATATCATACCCCCATAGACGTGCACACATCTCTAATTCCTCTTCTTTGTTCCCCATGCTATTGGCATTTGTATAGAGGCATCTGAGCCAAGCTCAAATTGAAGTCAGCTCATTGCTGGAGTGGGTGGAAGATCTCTACATTGTTCTGAACATTTATTATAGATGCTGCCAGCTGACTGCCTGTGTTGGGATGGAATGATTGCCCCCTCCCCCAACGCATCTAGTTTAAAGCCTCCTTGACCAGTCTGGCAAGCCTCCTAGCAAATCCACTCTTCCCTTCCTTTGTCAGATCAGCTCCACCAGCCCTCAGTAGGCCTGACCTACTAAATTGAGTTCCGTGTTCTAAGCAGCCGAACCCTTGATTATAGCACCACCCTTCTAATCATTTATTAACCTGTCCAATCCTCCTAGCCTTTTGTTTTCCTTGTGTTAGGAAAACAAAAGAGAGGAAAATGCAGAAGAAAATAATAATAATAATAAATAAATAATAATTAATAATAAGGATAAACAATCCAAATCTCATCAAACTATCAAAGTGAACAAAAAAGGATTTCAGGAAAGACACAGTATGAGGCTAGATGTATAATTCTCAGATAGCCACTAATCTGGCCTTTCCAAACTTTTAAGTGCCTGCAATTTGAATCCTCATTTAAAATACTGTTCTACATGCAGCAAAGTCTATGCCAAGAATTTACAGTGAAGATTCAGCTTCTGTTTGTTTTTTTTTTGGTTGGTTGGTTGGTTTTTCTTTTCTTTTTTTTTTTTTTTTTGTTATGTTTTGGTTTTTTTCCCATTAATATTTTACCAACATGTTTCTTTGCAAAAAGTTTAGTAATGCAGTTGCACACAAATATTGGAGAATATCTGTAGAAATAAAAGATTAAAATTGCAACAAATATCAATAGAACATCAATATTTTAGGAATGCAAATTTGCCTGAGTAATTGAAATACAGAATAACAGATAGTCATAATCAACTGATTGTGAATCAGGTGCAGAACAGGAATTGTAAAGACACAATGCTAAGATTGGTACTTTTAGTTAGATAATGCGCTAGAGAAAATTTCAACCTATTTAGGGATGATTCACAAAGAAGAAAAAGTGGTGAAAAATCTCATATGAGTTACTCATTAAGAAATATTGGCTGAGCCTCTCAGGGAGTGTGTGTTTCCTTTCCCTGTAAACTTTGTGCCACTTATATCCTGTTAATGTCTTGATTACTGCAATCACACTCATTTGGTTCAATTATTATGCTGAAGAAATGAAGTGGATATCTACCAGCGCAGCCTGGAGATCAGGCATGCACAAAGTCTCTAATTTTTTTGCACCCTTCCATGGAAGTACCAAAAATATGAAGCTGTCATTGCATCACATTTCCCAAAGGTTACTCTTCCCCTTCAGAGGCAACTATGCTAAAGCAGTACAACACTGAGCTGCATGAGAAAGATTGATGGATTGTGACAGGGTGACTTTTTTCTTTTCTTTTGATGAATGTTCATTTTATCTCTTTCCACTCCCAGACTGAGGGCCCCAGGGCAATCCTGAGCACAGGTGTAGCGTGATTTACATGTTAATGTGGCACAAACTGGCAGTAGTCACAACTAGTTATTTATTCTGCAGTAACTGAAATAGCATAAATATGCCTGTCTTCCACTTCTGAGGCTCACTGGTTGCTATTCAGGGGATAAAGAAACAACAACGAAAGCACCAAGACCAAACAGAGCAGGAAATCTTGTCAGCAAGTGTATCCATGTCTCTATCAGCCCCATGGAGCATTCAGAAGAAGATGGCAGCAACATTTGTTTGTTTGCCTCTTTGCACAATTAAGAGAACCAAATCTCCAGGTGCCATGGCTACCAATTAAAAATACCACAGATGAAAACTAAACCACCGATTTTTTCTCACCTTTCTAAAGCAAATAAAATAATGAAGTGTGACTCAACCATCATTCACTCTCCTTGGCCGCAACAGACATCCTTATTCTTTATTATTTAGCAGAGTAAACTTCAGGAAACTGTTTTCTTGACTATGTGTGTGTGAGCACAGCTCAATTGCCCACACTAAAAAGACAGCACAAGAAGAAGCAACACATGGCCGATTTGGGTGTGTGCACACGTAGTGTGTTCACAGTGGCTGAGAAGTGAAAAATAGCACAAGCAGTTGTCTGACAAGCAGATAATCTTCTAGGGGAGGTTAGAATGGTCTTGTGTTCAGCTTCCTGCCTCCTAACAAGGGCAGCAGGGAGTGCAAGGTGGGGAAATAAGGAGTTGATGTGGCCACTGGCCTGGAGCAAGACATTCTGTGAGCCCTGGGACTCTTCACGAAACTGCATGAGATTGTAACTGTCAGTGCAAAAATGGGGACATGCCACAGGACTTGGTCCCATGTACTAACCATAGCTGGGTCAGTGAATAGGGGTCCCTTGATGATGTCAGCTGGGTGTGAGCTTGTAACATCCTGCCAGATAAGCGATCATGGAAGGATCATGAGAGCTCTCAGCAGGAGAGGAGGGACAAGTTTTGACTGGGGAGACATCTGTGAGGCTGATCTGACTCACGGGTGAGAGCCAGTGTGCACAGATGCACTCACAGCCACTGGCTAGAGCAGAACTGCTATTGCTCAAGGTTTGCTGCTTGCCTGGGATCCAGATCCAGGATCTTGGGGAGAAGTTGCTGAGGGCTTATCCAGACCATGAACTCTCATCATCAATGATAGTTTCGAAAGGAACTTTTAGCACATCACAAATGCCTAAAGGGCTCTTCAGAGTAGAGGGAAGGGCAAGACGTCTGAGGTTGTTCTCTAGGAGTTTTTTAGAGTGTGTTAAGGACAATCTGTGATGCAGGTAATGAATAAGAACAAAGCAGTCTTTGCTGGACCTGATGCCCTTAAATAAGGAAGAACTGATCTAGGCTGTGAAGGTTGGTGGTAGTCTTGGTTGCACTGACTGTAATATAGTGGAGACATCAATTGACCAAATACCTGCTTTGGCATGAGCTGAATTGTGCTTTAGACTCCATTTACAATATTCACTGGTTCCCTAATGACTTTGCAAAGAGAGTAAGCACCTAATATGTTTGCAGAGACGGCTAATTAAGGGGGGTTGAGTCTGGAGCAGAATCCTGTCCATACTTCAGTAATTACGGGAGAGTACACCAGTTTGAAAGCAACTGAGAATCTTATGGAAAAGAGCATGTGCATATTTGTTAGAACTGGTCTTGTGCATCATGAAATGCTGTTCATTTCCCGCATCTGCCACGGAGATCAATTATAAAGTCATTTACAGGTTGATTCAGCTGCTTACATATTTGTGTTAAGTTCAATTTGAACTGTGCAAGGATATCTATGTGAGGCTGGTTGTATCTATGGGGGATACACACCCACCTGGAGTAGCAACTAGAGGCAGAGCAGCATATCACATAGCACTAACTGGACACATTTGAGGAGCTGAAATGAGTCTTTATCCCCACAGATAGATGCTCTCTGTGTGAAATCAATGTAATAATCTATGAGTTTTTGAGCTGTGTGATGTGAGGATAAACTAATGTTTGCCAGATAACTGCCTGAATAAGTAGCTCAGTTGGTGAAATGACCTGAAACATAAGTTTTCCCTTTTTTTAATTCATTTTTGCGCATTTCAAACAGGTATGAACTATTTCTGTACAAAACTAAAACACTGTCGTAACATAATTTGTGTTAGAATACAAAAGTAATCTTTGTTCTTTAATATGTTTCAGCTTTGACAGCAAAACACCCAGCAAATTACCGTGCAGTAAAAATATAGGGAAAATATTTCAGAGTCTACACAGACAGACTGTTCCTGTGCAAGGATCAAGTATAAAACATTGCGACACAATAAGCTCACTTTAGACTCCAAAATTTGCAAACACAGGTCTGTTATATGCAGATCTTGTGACTTGCTACACAAAAAAGTAGTTTTACTGTCAGCAAAAACCACTGTAAATTTCAATTACATGAGAAGGAGGAAGGCAACTTGGCACTTGAATGTTATATTGAAATTTTTAGAAGCAAGATGTCAGGGAACTGTACTTCAGTCCTATTACAGTTCACTTTATATGTCACATTCTAATTATGGGTCCGATTATAAGACGTAACAGAGTTTAATACCAGTGAGAGCATAATAAGCATACCAGTCACTGAGTTGTTAAAAAGATTCATGGTATTTCACAAAAGTTTTTACCTGCAGGCTAGAAAAGCCAATATTTTTGCTGGTAAGTCTAAGAAACATCACTGCTTCAGTGGGGGTCTACCAAGTCCCATTTGCTGATAATCTGCCTTTACATTTGTCTGCTTGTGTGTTTAGAAACTAAACAGCTGAGGATGTCTTTGTTAAACGCTTTGTTAACAGAGACACAAAAGCAATGGTAGTTGTGGTCTTTGTCAGCTTTAAATTTGCTAGCTTCCATTTGCCATGGGAGATTGTCATTTCTGTGATCTGTGGGCTTAGTTTTCCTTATTTCTGTGAATAAGGAAGCTTTCTTCATGGTAGAAGTATCAGCACAGAAGTCAGTCAACTTGCAGTTTTTGGTTTTGTTTAGTTTCTTACCAGTTATGCGGCATACAGTGATTTCAATAGACTTGTTATAAGCATGAGACATTCTGGAAATAGAAATATCAGTTAATTTTATATGGCATCTTGAAGTTGTTTTGCATATGGAAGATTTTTTTTTTTCCTAAAATACTCAGGTCTTCTCTGTGTTTGCTCAATTTCTTACATCCTTCTTTTTTTTTTTTTTTTTTTTAATTTAAATCAATAATTTCTCAGAAATCAGTAATAAAGCTATTTAGTTAAATAGACTTGTGACTTATTCATAGTTTCCTTTTATCTTTTATTTCTTTTCCAAATCAAAATAATATTTTTTGCAGCGTTTCCAGATATAAAAGACAATGTTGTTCCATTGGAAGCAGCCCTGTGGAAAAGAGTTGCTAATTACAAAAAATAGGATGGAAAACCATTTATGGATTTTCCATATCTCCTGTTAGTTTTGCTTTACGTTCTTTGCTGTACTTGTATTCTAACTATTTTGGTAAATCAGTGGGTCTAATTCCTTCAAAGGTGACATTCTTTGGGAGGCTCGGTGTTGCCTAAGCACTACTGTACACTGAAATTACATGCAATTAAGCATCATTTAATCTAAACTCAGCTACAGAAAACATAGGTGGTACTAACACAAGCAAGTCATCCAGGCCCAGCTATAGTCAGAGCATATAGAATTGCATTTAGAGATCATAATGCATCCCTTCTCAAGAAGAATGTCTAAAATAGTTAAACCAAATCACTCTTTGGAAGTATAGATCTCATGCTTTTGCCTAATTGCCTTGGCTCCTACTACAAAGACCTAATTTTTAGATGGCTAAAGCTATATAAAATGACTTTACTGACTATTTTGAGTCTGGAAGCCCATCTTACTCCTTGTTCTGTCTTTTGATAACTGTTCCCAGTAATCCTTAGTCTTCATAGTAAGATCATATTCTTCTAAGCAAAAAAAATGCTCCTCTAAATTACACAGCTCTGATATATTAACAGTGTTAGATTCAAGGGCAAACTATTGTAGCATGATGGTGAACTGCACATATTATTCATATGGGCACGTACACATTGGGGTTCGGTCTGATCTCCACTGACATCACTACGAATTTATTTCTGACTCTTGACTGAAGCTGTCTCACTGGCTCAAAACAGAAGTGACGTGGTTAAGATTCACGTCTTGAATATCTATTGTAATGCTAGGTATCATGGAAAAGTAGTAATCCATTTCAAATCCTCATCATGGTAAAGCATATTTTAAAAAAAGATTCACAATCCCATTTTTATTTGCAAATCCTGATTTTCACTCTGTGCAAACCCACTAATTTCTCAGTGCAGCGTACTGAAGATGTAAGTGCTTAGTTGCTGACCAGATGGGACTCATGCGTCCTGCACATAACATATTTCTTAGTTTAGTAGCTAGACCAAAGAAATACATGTTAATTCTAGGGTTTAGCCCACAGAAATGCCATAGGACAAGTGACAATTTTAGGTGGATATGTGTAAAGATTCAGAGAATTGCAGCCACCTAGGGACAAATTGGTAGAAGGCAAACCACATGAGCAGGGAGAAGGAGAACCCTGGGCCCCATTCACAAAATCATCTTTTCCTGCTATCCCTCGCTGCATTTGCTGTGTCTTCCCTATTGTAGACAGCAAGGTAGAGGCCCTGCTGCCAAGAATTTCTTCCTTTCCTTCTCCAAAAGCCATTCATCCGCTAGGGTCCCAGTTAGAAAAATACTATTCAAGCATGTAATTAAAGACTCTGCCATTATGCCTATGCACAGAGGAACTGAACTGAGTTTCATGGGCTACTTTTCATAGGCCGTGAAAAAACTGTGATCCTAATGATTACAGTGGCTAAAGAGCTGATTTCAGCTTGAATCCTGCTGTCAGGTTAATTAGCCTTCCAACCAAGGTATTGAGAGATTGCTTTTAAAAAAAGTAAAGTAACAAAGAATGTGGATGTCAGTCTGCAGTGAGTACATTTTTGTTTTCACTATTGTGCACACCTTCACTCTTCTCTTTTAGGTCCTGTTTATATAATAATGCTGGCATGATGTATGCAGATTCATGTTCTTAATACTTAGTTTCCAGGTGCCTGAGAGTTGTAAAATTCCATCTTGCTTTGCTTGGCTACTTTGTTTGGTTGGATTTTGTTTTGATTTTATGTAGGGCTTGTACTAATTGATTTCTAAATTACAGGAATAAAAGAAATTTAGCAAATCTTTTTGCGTGTTATCTGCCTACATATTGTGCTGAAACAAAGAAGACAATTATTCCACAGGTTTGAAGGTTCGTTACACCACGGTTTAGTGAATGCTGATTGGCATCCTCACATGATTTAAATACTGTTTTGTGTCATCTGTTTTACAAAGCCCAGGGATTACAAATGGGATTGGAGCATAACTATAGCAGCATTTATTTTATTTTTTGCTGCTTATTGGCAGGTTAAAACTATGTGTTTATTCTCTTCCAACAAAACCAATAGTTTAAAACAGAAAACATTCTCCTTTCCTTCTCTTTTCTCCCATTTTTCCTTTTCTTATAATACTTAAACTTAGCTGTCTTTATTTCAAGGAGGGTATTTTTTTTTAACTTGACAGGAGCTAAAATTTCATTAGCAAAGACTGAATGCAAAATAGTTGTACCCAGCAAAACTTTCAAAATGCTTATAAAATAAAGAAATATCTGCATTAAAAAAAAAAAAATCACTCTCACAAATTAAGCCATTCCTTTTTTTTTTTTTAATTTTGAAAAATTAAGTTTTTTATTCAATAAACTGGTATCTGGAAAAAAAAAGGTTAAAGAAAATCATTTATTACTAAAGCAGGCACTGTGTAAACTAAATAATAGCCCCTGGTCTAAACTACTCCTCTGGAGTGTGTTTGGAGAACCAGGTAAGACTGTGGCACCTTCACCCCAACAACCAAGTGATCAACAGAGTTAGAATTGCTAATGCTTGGTAGAGCTAACACAGGAAGATGAACAAGATTTATGAAAATTACCATCACTGGGAAATAGAATCTTTAAGATTTCCTCAGAATATTTTCATATATCTTTTTCTGATACTTAATTAGCCATGTTTATGATATCTAAATCCAGGGGTACTTTTCCCTCTGCTACCTAATTATGGTGCTCTAATTTTCACTTCTAAGAGTGACACAGCTCCTGCTCAGTGTGTGTGGGTCTTTTTCACTATGTCTTCTCAGATTTGAAGCCTGCGAGGTTAAAGGAGGATTCTAATGACACCCTCCAGGGTAGCCTCTTTTGAACGCTAGGACCAAGAGCTTTGATTTCAGGTCACTCCCTGTGTGGCTGCCTTTAAAGTTCATCTAAATTAGCATTCAGTGATATTTTTGGCAGCTTTGACTCCCAGGAAAAATCATTACAGTAGAATAATAATGGAAATAAAGTTTGCATAGTCCCATTAAATCATTAAATGCCACATTGTTCTGCAATGTAAGTGACATTTCATTATTTCTAAAGCATCAAATGTGTGCCTCTGCTCACTGCCAGCTTCAGGGTATTAATACTGGTGAATTACAGAATACAACAACACTGGAACAAGAAATAAAGGGGTCCTAGAGCTTATGTGGTGTCTGCAGATACCTGAAATGACAGAAAAATACAGAGGTAAAAGCATCATAAAAGAATTGTGCTGGGCTTTTCAGAGAGTGTTCGAACATTTGGTCCAGATTGTCAGTGGTATTCAATTTTTCTGTTGTCCTCTTCGTGATAAAAGCAAAAGGCAAACATTGGTCAACTGATAATTTTCTCAAAGTTCTGGTTGTGCTTTTTATCCTCCTTACTTTACAAATGTTTGAAGGAACCCTTGGTAAAGGTACTGCACCATGCACTTGAGTGTGTAAGGCATAAACCCAAGCCAAACAAAACCCTATTTTGCTTTTAAACAGAGCTCTCTGACATCCAAAGACTGCTTCTAAGAAGTCAAACTCTTAAGAGATATGAGGGCATTTGAGCATTACTGTATTCTTTTAATAAACTGTCAAATTGTTTATTTAAAAGAGAAAAGGGGAAAAATCTAAAGAAAAACAAGCAATAAAAGAAAAAAAAAAAAGCTTAGGAAAATCTATGAGGAAATCCTACAAAAAAAAGTCATGTCCTAGGGTAGAAAGCAGAGAGGATTTCAGAGATTATAGCCACTCCTTCTCTGTCTGCTTTGGGAGTTCTTTGAAGGAATATTCCTGTATATGACCTTCAAGAACAGCCAGAATTTAGATGGCTCTAATATTCATTCAATGGAATGAGATGGAATAAAGAAAAAAAGACCCTAGGTTCACGTACAGTGTTAAGCACAGGTTTGCATGTCAGAAGGCGCCTTTCTAATGACAGTTCATAGAACTACTCAGGGGCTGGACCTGGTATTTCTAGCTGTCTGGAAAAAATACTCTCTACACTACCAGTGAACACTTCACTTCTCTTATAAAGGAAGCCCAGATGCTTCCTAGGTGGGAAGGCAGTGAGTTGGGCAGTCAGTTCTCTTCTGAACAACCCTTTCGAAAACTTCAGCCGGAAGGTCTCTATATAACCATTAGCAAATCCCTTCCTTTGGCTGAGGAGCCTTGTTCCAGGAATTCAATTTCCTTACCACTGGTGTGTCTTTTCCCCACTCTGATTTGTGTCCATATTACTCTCATGGTTTAAGCCTCTCAGCTACACAGTTTTGCTCACTCACTCCCCCTTCTTTCTTCCCCCTGCTCCCAGAGGGATGGGAAGGAGAACCGAAAGAATGCAACTTCCACAGGTTGAGATAAGAACAGTTTAGTAACTAAGGTATAACACAAACCACTGCTGTTACCACCAATAATAATAATGACAAGAAAAATACAAGGAAAGAATACAATCGCTCACCACCTATACCCAGCCTGACCAAGCAGCGCACCCTCCCCACTCTTCTGGGTCTCTGCCCTCTGTTTTTCCATCCTGGGCATGACATGCGGTGGTACAGAATACCTCTTTGGTCAGTTTGGGTCAGTTGTCTTGTTTCTGCTTCCTCCCGGCTTCCCCTCCTCTCTGGCACAGCATGAGGCTCAGAAAGCCCTTGGTCAGACCAAAACATTTTAAGCCATAGCTATAAACATTGGTGTTATCAGCTCTGTTCCCAGGCCAAAAGTCAAAAACACAGCACTGCACCAGCTACCAAGAAGGAGAAAAATGACTGCTGCTGCTGAACCCATGACTATTACCAATGCTGACCCATTTCACAGACTATGAATTTTCTGTGGTTATGAAATTTTTACTTTTTTTTTTTTTTGACTGCCAAGGCACAGCTTCACTAGAGCTGAATGCAGCATCTCTTACAGCTTCCTTTTAGTCCTACTGCCATACAGTCAGCTTACAGCCCTATATGCTCAATACAATATTTCCAAACAAGAAAAAGTGTTTTGTAAACTTGCTGAGGTGGCTGTATGTTTTAAACTGTTTGCCTAATATTGGATGACAGCAAATAGTAAATATCAGTTATACCTTTGCAATTAGAAAAGGGAAAACCTTTGCTTGATTTTAAAAATGACCCAATGTTATAAGTGATTTATCCTGGAGAGTCACTGGAAGCATGAGCAATCTGTTTATCTGTCCACTTACAGAGACTTTCAGGGTGTGTAAGCCACTGAGAAGATAATCTTCTATTATTTTTGCTTATTGCTCCATGTCAATGCTTAAACCACAACACTAATTCTTGCATTGAATTAGGAGAATGGGATCAAGAGCTCTGAGAAATCTTAGTGTTCACCATGAGGAGCTAAAATTGCTTTTTGTCAGAAAAGGACAAACAAAAGAAAACTGCTGATTGCTTTTAAAGTAGAAATTGACCTGTCAAATTTTGAGAACACCAGTCTTATATTATCCTGATAACAACAGTCTCAACTGCTCACAGCAATTGATGTAAATTAGAATGAAAATAAGTGTTAAATGAAGTTTGTGGTGGCTTGCAATTCACTGACATTTCATGGACCACTTACCAGCCATAAAAATTGCATAAGCTTTGATTTTAGCATGAGTTCCAAAGGCTCAATGGAAAAAATCAATACCTATTGAACCTACTTAAGTCTGTGGAATGATGTTGAGTTGAATTTGGTAATAAGACATGAGACCCAGCTTCAGGTGGCAGATCTCTTTTATTGTGGTCACTTGGCCTACATCTATACACTGTGACACAGGCACACCTTCCCAAAATCTTTGCTGACATGAGAGCATAGAGACTTCAATGAACTTTAGATTATTTGAGTCTGGTCCTCAGCCTGCTTGGCCATTCATCATTCTGTAACATTGCCTACCCTGTCTGGCAAAAAAAAAAAGATCGTTTGCAAACACAGTCAGAAGTTACACATCTGTTCTCACAAGACCACTTTTCAAACTAAAAGTCAAGAGTGTCAGTAAAGAACAATAACCAAAATATTTTTCCTCTTCAGATCTCACAAGGTTTTTAAAGCAAGCAAGTAAACCCATGTCTTATGAGTCCATTGATCTCTTGTGCTTCTTACTGCAATTCTACTTCATGCGTCAAAGTACTTCTTTCTCTTATTCCTATCTTGTCAGTGTCTGAAGTAATGTACTGAGTCATAATGTTAATTTAGCAACTGAAATATTTCCTAACTTTCTATTAAGACCACTCAAAACAATGTATTTTAGCAATCTGAAAAGAAGACTTTCTGAAGAATAACTCCTACTCATTTAAATCTGGTTTTCAGTGAGCATTAGAAGATTGATCCTGTCATGGTCCACAATGTATCCCACACTTTAGACTCAGGAGTGTACTTAAGTACTTCACCCTTGTGTTTTCATAGTTGCTGTGCCCTTATTAGTCCCCCTCCACAGTGAGATAACTAGTACAGTGCAGTCACTGACCACCCTACATCCTCCTAGCAAGGAAACTTTCATGATCCTCCTTGCTATATCCAAAATTCATGGAGTACATCTCTGCTTGTGTGCTCCATTCAAGTGTCAACCACAAGCGGGGTCCTTAAATCCCACTGAATTTGTCTAACTCTCAAGGCTTAGTGATTTCAGCACATGGCATGAGTCTAAAGTCAGACTTAATCTGATGCCTCTGGTAAGCCACTATGCACTTAAATTAAGCAGAGGTTTTTCTTATAAATGGAATTGGTAACAGATTGTGCTCAGTGCCATTCAATTTCCAGTGCAGTGTTGCAAAGAAACAAGCACAGAAGATTACCTCAGTGATTAAAATTCAGCCAGTCGGAAGCTTTCAGGTCTGCAATATCATTCAAACTGACAAAATAAAAATGTTTGACCTGATCTGTCACATTACAGCACTCAGCATCTATTTATGACAGTCTGATTTCATCCCATCAGACAGCTTCTCACACTTGAAGAGCCATTAGGAAGTCCTGCATTGTCTCTGTAGGTATTTAGCCCATGGTGCTGGAAGAGTGGCTCTGAACCACAGGCGTAGATCTTCATCAGAGAGTAAATTAAAAAAGAAAAGTAATTTGAGGTTCACAGAGTCAGGAACATTGAAGCACCACAAGTGCTTATGACACTAATGAAGCAAAACCCCATTTTAAGTGTAACTAAGACCCAGAAGTCCGATTCCTGTTGTCTTTCCTTAGAAAATGGAAATTGGGTTTTCCAAAATGCTGATCATAAGGAAATCAAGTCCTGATTTACCATGTCACCCAAACTGCCACTTGAGATAAATATCTAAAGTTGAGAGGCAGTATTTATTTAGATCTAGATGATGGGCTGAGGAAACTGTTTTTTTTCCTTGCCAGAAGTACACACTTACAACCGTGCAACCCAAAGGACAGCAGTATTGGTCTGGTCCAGCATGTTTTCATGGAGCAAATAGTTTTGTTGCTGTCTTCCAAACTCCTATTTCCACATGGTCCCTTGTTATCTACCTTTCTCTTTTATTCAAAACTGACTTGTCAACTCTCCTGCTGACAGCTGTCAGCTCCTTTAACACATGGGGAAGTTGGGCTATGGGTTTTATCAGTTTCAAAATGTGCAAGAATGCTGTGTTAAGGTATCCTCTCCCTTGCCTGCTGAGCTTTCTCAAGCAGCTAGTGATGAATAAGTTGAGGGAGAAAACCTTCTGCTACTCTTTTTTGGGCAGGGAAAATCTGCTGCTTTCATGCTCTTTCATCTTTGGCACTTGCCACAACAATGCAAATTGCGTCAGTATCAATGCAGGCAACTAGAAATAAGTTCAGTATTTTTATATTATTTGGTTATATGTATCTGGCATATCGAGACTAGACATATTTGTGTAAAAAAACCCACAACAAGGCACCTCCAAAGGATGAGAAGCTTGGAAATTACTTTTCTGCAGGTCACTGATTCACTGCTAGCAATTTGTACCAGCTACCACCAAACTGGGTCCCTGGCTGTGGCAGTGGTGCGGTAGCAGCTGTGATTGTGGTTGCTGCAGCCTCAAGTTTCCTTACTCATTGGCAAAGGAGAGGTCTGCTGCATCTCATAGCCCCTGGCCTTCATCCGCTCTGGGATATGCCTCAGCACCGCAGCAATGTACGCAGCTGAGATCAGGGGCCAGATGTGTGCTTTATGTGGTCACCACTGCAAATAAAACTGAAGTGTATGCCTTTTTAAGGGACTTTTTTTTTTTTTTTTTTTCAGATCTGACTCATGTTTGGGGGAAAAAAAAAAGAAAGAAAGGAAATACACACCTATAAGCATCAGCTCCTTATCTCATAGGAGTCAGTTTGCTATTGACAAACTTCCCTGCTGTCATGTTAGGACCAGAAATCATAGGCACAATAACTAAAATTGGAGTGAAAGACATATTTTCTCTCAACTTTGAATTTTTTAATAAACAAAACCTAAACATGAACCACCAAAAATAGTGTGTATGAACTCTTGGTGGAAGTGGAAGAACATCCATGCTATAGAAGGAGAAAATGGATTATCCCCTCAAAATCCTAATTCAGACATAATCATGACAGTTGCTAAATTATACATGAAAGACAGTAAAATCAGGAATAATTTCAATATGGTACACAAACTGTAGTTCACATACTTCTCAGTTTCTAAATGTTATGTGGACTGCTCTTTTAGCTGGCTTACAAAGGGTAAATACAGACTCATTCTATCCCTGTGCACCCCTGCAAATAAGGCGTTAGTCCTCCTAATCTACAAATGAGCAGGTGGTGGGCTGGCACTCAGCACATTGAAACTTTCCTCAGTTGAGAACACTTGAGAACAATTGTTCAGATTTAGCTTCAAGCAGATTAACTAATGCTTGTCTGGTTTTGTTTTTCCAACGTAGGAAAACGACAAAAGAAAAGAAAAAGGATAAAAAAAAAAGGAAAAGGAAAAAGAAAGAAAAGAAAAATAAAAAGATAAAGGAAATGTGTTGCATAAACTATGCAGCTGAAGAGAGAGACAGGTCCCAGCCTCAGTTGCTTAATCACAGTGCTCCAAATGCAATAATAAATTAGCAATAGACTTACATGTGAGTTTTAAAGCCTGCTTCTCATGAAAGGGATGCATCTCTTCTCTACTTTTCATTCCAGTGGAAAGATCTGATTTGTGCCTATTTGGTGAATTACGGATATGCTAACTAAATAGTCAGAAAGCTCCAGACATTTTATGCTGATCTTTCTTTTTCTAAGGACAAAGTAAACAGGTTTAAATGGTCTCTAGATATGAAAAGTCTGGGGAAGGTCACAATCTTTATAATGAGAAGAAGACAGGTTAATTGACTACAGAGAATTTCCTTCCAACATAGCAAATCACACAGCTTGGTGTCATCAAGAAACTTGCTGAGGGCACACTCAATCCCACTGTCCATGTCACTGACAAGGACGTTGAACAAGACCGTCCCAACACCGATCCCTGTGGGACACCACTTGTTACTGGTCTCCAGCTGGACATTGAGTCATTGAGCACAACAATTTGCATGCGACCATCCAGTCAGTTCTTTATCCACCGAGTAGTCCACCTATCAAATTAATGTCTCTCCAACCTAGAGACAAGGATGTCATGTAGGACAGTGTCAAAAGCTTTGCATAAGTCCAGGTAGATGACATCAACTGCTCTACCCCTGACCATCAGTTCCGTAGCCCCATCATAGAAGGCCACCAAATTGATCAGTCAGGACTTCCCCCTAGTGAGGCCATGCTGGCTGTCACCAAGCTTCTTGTTATTTTTCATGTACCTCAGCATGCCTTCCAGGACAATCTGCTCCAAGATTTTGCCAGGCACAGAGGTGAGGCTGACTGGTCTGTAGTTCTCCAGCTCATCCATTTTCCCCTTCTTGAAAATGGGGGTTATATTTCCTTTTTTCCAGTCATCTGGAACTTCTCCTGACTGCCATGAGTTTTCAAATATGATGGACAGTGTCTTAGCAACTTCATTTACCAGCTTCTTCAGGACCCGCGGATGGATTTCATTAGGTCCCATGGACTTGTATATGATCAGGTTCTTAAGATGTTCTCAAACCAGATCTTCTCCTACAGTGGGCCCAGGGTTTTCATTCTCACTGTCCCTGCATCTGCCTTCCAAGATTTGAGTGATATGGGCAGAACATTTTCCAGTAAAGACTGAGGCAAAGAAGTCATTTAGAACCTCAGCCTTCACCAAAACCAGGGTGGACAGTTCTCCTGATAGCTTCTGAAGAGGGCCCATGGTGTCCCTAGCCTGTCTTTTATTTGCAAAGTACTTATAGAATCCCTTCCTGCTACTCTTAACATCCCTAGCCAAGTTTAATTCTAAGTGGGCCTTCGCTTTCCTAACCTGGTCCCCAACTTCTCACACAACATCCCTGTATACTTCCCAGGCTGCCTGTCCTTGCTGCCACCTTTTATAAGCCTCTTCTTTCCTTCAAAGTTTCCTCACCAGCTTCTTATCCATTCAAGGATGTCTTCCGGCCTTCCCGCAGCATTTTCCTCTAGTAGGGATGTATCGCTCCTGAGCCTACAGCAGTTGATTCTTGAATATCAACCAACAGCCTTGGGCCCTTCTGCCCACTATGACTATATTCCATGGAACCTTACTGATCAGGTTCCTGAAGAGGACAAAGTCTGCTCTCTTGAAGTCCAGGGTAGTGACCTTGCCGCATGCCCTTCTCACTGTCCCGAGGATCTTGAATTCAACCCTATCATGATTGCTGCAATCAAGGCTGTCCTGGAGCATCACTTTTCCAACCAACCCTTCCCTGTTGGTGAGGACGAGGTCAAGCATGGCATTTTTCCTTGTTGGCTCCTCTATTGTAGAAGGAAGTTGTCTTCCACACAACCAAGTAACTTCCTGTATTGCTTGTTCTGGGCTGTACAATCCCTCCAACAGATATCAGGGTGGTTGAAGTCCCCCAGGAGAACAAGGGCCTGCTTGTTGAGGCTGTTCCTATCTGTTTATAGAGCACTTCATTCACCAAGTCCTCCTGGTCAGGCGGTCTGTAACAGATCCCCACAGTAATGCCCCCCATTGCTGCTCTCCCTTTAATTCTGACCCACAAACTCTCTGTCCACTGCTCACCTGTCCCCAGACAGAGTTCCATACTCTCCAGCCTATCCCTAACATAAACAGCAACTTCCCCTCCCAGCCTACTGGGCCTGTCTTTTCTAAAGAGCCTGTAACCTTCCATCCCAAAACACCAGTCATAGGAGCCATCCCACCATGTTTCTGTGATACCTATGATATCATACCCCCATAGATGTGCACACATCTCTAGCTCCTTTTCTTTGTTCTCAGTGATATGGGCATTTGTATAGAGGCATCTGAGCCGAGCTCCAATTGAACCCGGCTCATTTCCTGGAGCAGCTGGAGTGTCTCTACACTGCTCCGAATGTTTCCTATAGGTGTTGAAAAGTGATTGGGTGTGTTGGGATGGAATGATACTCCCCTCCTCCAGCAAATCTAGTTTAAAGCATCCTTGACCAGTCTGGCAAGACTCCTACCAAATCCACTCTTCTCTTTCTTTGTCAGACCAGCTCCACTAGCCCCCAGTAGACCTGGTTTATTTAACTGAGTCCCATGTTCAAAGTACCCAAACACCTGACTATAGCGCCACCCTTCTAACCATTTATTAACCTGGCCAGTTCT
>JASSUY010035940.1:0-27635 GCA_032466535.1 Forpus xanthops
CCAGGGAAGTTGTGAATGCTCCATCGCTGGCGGTGTTCAAGGCCAGGTTGGACATAGCCTTGGGTGGCATGGTTTAGCGGGAGGTGTCCCAGGCCATAGCAGGGCGGCTGGCACTAGATGATCTTAAGGTCCTTTCCAACCCTAACTATTCTATGATTCTATGATTCTGTTTATTATTTGTCTATTGGCTAATATAGAATCATAAATATATTTCATGTATTATTATTTCCTCTACTCAATGCACACACAAAAAAACCAACCCAAAATATAAAACCTCATTTGTTTATGAATTGCTTTTACAATTTAAAATACAAATAAGCATAAGCCTTACAACCAAAAGAATCCAGTAGCCCTTAAACCACCAAGAACAATACAACCTTATCTGTATGTTTACTAGACACCAAAATAAAAAATATGCAGGAAATTTATTTGTAAGACCCAATAAAATCATAGGGTCTTAAATCCTATTAATTCACTGAAAGGTTAAAGCTACACAAGTTAAAAGTTGCATCTTATCCACAAAAAAAATAACATTTTAAAGACAAACAGCACAGTTTAAGTAAGTCCTAACCTGAATACCCTTCTGTTACTAGCTTGCAAGAGAGCTGCTTACAAAGTCTTGTAATACTCTACTGTTCACAAATACGTAAGAGTCTCAGGAACAGAAAATAACTTTGTGTATGTCTATTCTTCAACAGAACAGTAGAAAAAGAAAGTTCTCTTTTAACATCTTGATACATACAATGATTAGCTGAATTTCAGATCACCTGTTACAAAAATTCCTCTGGTATTTAAATTAAATCATTACATTTCACACCGTCAATAACTTCCGATTGTATCATGCGCCTTGTGTAGCACCAAATGTATGGGTAACTGTATGATCAGGGCTTACTTCCAACTGCTGTGTAACAACAGCAAAAGAACTGAAGATGCAACAGTAACAGCATTCTTCAGACTTAACAGCAGATTCTAGTTTTCACTTGTAAATAAAAAATAACTGTACTTAAAACACATAAAATCTACAGTTGCTATGTTTTGATTATATTGATAACAGTTATCATGCCATTTGCCCTACATACTCTATGCAGTTGTAAAATCTGTGTAAAGCAAGAAGTAACTTGTGGAAAACAGTAAGAATAACTGAAATAAAACTTGTATTAATACAAGTGACCTTATTTTTGAAATGTCCTTTCCACAAGAATTCACTTTAAAACATGTATTGTAAACCTACCTGTTCTCCAGTCACTGTACGTATTACTGTCTAATAATCAGATGACAATACTTTCTAATGTTTGTCTTCTACTGTTTTATTAGAAAAATAAATGCTATCTTTTTATTTCTCCTAATAGGTTTGGGAATCTTACCTATTTAATGGCATGCTGCCCTAGCTAAATGATGAATCCTGTCTATTGCTTTTCAAATGCACCAACCTTCTCAAAAACACTGGATGGTGTCATCAAACAAAACCTGATGTTCTGAATGATGGTGTCCGTATGCCTCCAACGTCTTCTATCATGGCGCAGCCAGGCCTGAACAGCTTCATACAGCTCTATCTCTGGAAACCTGCTCAGATGGTCATTATCCAAGTAAGACATGAGCTTCTCGAAGCTCAGATATGAAAGGAAGTCAGGTCTGGACATGAGTGGCACAAAATTCTCTAGCAGGAACGAATCCAACTTTTCCCTGACTCCTTCGATGTTTACACCAAAATCATCCAGAAGTCTCATAATTTCTGCACAGTTTTCTAAGCAGATTTTAGCTAAGAGAAAAGAGCAGCAAAATTTTACCACCTCTATAAGCTGGACATACATGGCAGCCTGAAGAATTTCATGAACAGTGTTCATACTCAGTTCAATAGTTCCATAGTACATGAATTGGAGGACATGACTGAAGCCTGTAGCTGTCAGACCTTTCAAATGGATTTTGTCCTGATCTCGTTCTCGCATATCAGCTGTGAACATAATCCTGAAGTAATCACTCTGGGTGGCAAGCAGTGCTTTATGGGCCTGAAATTGGTGGTCTTCAATGACAAGTGTGACATCAAGAAGCAATCCCTCCTCATACAGTGCTCTGAATCCAGCAGAGACACTGGTGTCATGGATGGAGGAGCTAAACCCTTCCACGTCCCCTGCCATGAATCACCTGGGGGGAAGAAAAAATAAATAAATAAAAATAAAAATAAATTGTTATTTCTAGTAACATATCACACGCCCTTCCTGACCAGATAAATCCTGAGACTGCTTATATTGAGACTTAAAAGTCTTCATCATCCTTTGTTTTCTCTTCAGCTGAAAAAAATCAACTTAAGAAACAACTTAAAACACAAATGTTAAATATTTCTCCCTCCCCCCCAGTATTTTTATTTTAAAGAAAGGGTAATAAACAAGAATAACTCCGTGGTCCTCCCAGAATTATTCCACACTCCAAGCTACTTATTGGCCAGATAATGAAGAAGTAATGCTAACAAGTTGCCATAGGTTTTTCCTTCTCTCCCCCTCAATCTTTTGAAGAATTTATCTCAGGGGTGCAATAAATCACCTACTCTTGAATATCAAAGGTTTCAGAAAAGAAGCCAAACTTTCTTAACTTTGGAAATAAGCTCCGGTAGATCTGTACAAGGTATAACCTAAAAAAAAAAAAAAAAAAAAAGTGTATCTTTAAAAATTTATATCAATTTGCTCAAAAGTTATTTCTAGGAAACTGAACATTTACAGAGGTACTATTTGTGTGTTTCACTTCTGCACATGATCGTCATCCAGTTCTCCCCCTCACCCCTATGTCTTACTATAGGGATTAATTAAGTGATGAGATTTATAAAGAGCAGAATACTATGGCAACAGGAAGCACTGACAAGATTAGGTCACAATAAATAATATTCTATATACTGGGTTTATTGAAACTTAATTGCTTCTAAAGCACTTGAACATTTGCAGATGCAGTTTTACTTATGTGCAAGCTACACTCACACTGTAAATAAGAAAAAAAAACCCAAAACAAACAAACCCACCCCCAAAAAAAAAAGAAAAAACAAACACAAACAAACAAGAAAACAAAAAAAAAACCACAAAAAGTTCTACTCTGTTACAGGAAGATAAGTATTCAACAAAAATTCCTACAAACAAACTATTCCAAATCCATGAATTTCTCAGAATGTTGCTCAACTTCCTTGGATTTAGGTAGGGTGAAGTTGCACAAGGCAGCTTGAACCGGTCCAACAATTTATCACTAGTCAGAGGGCAAAGGTATACTCCATTCTCCCACCCATCCTGGGGTCTGAGCTCCTGCAGCCTACTTTAAAATATTTCTGGGGCTTACTTGACAGCTTAGAAAGCCAAATCAACCCATAAACGTGACTGAAAACTAAACCAAGGGCAGGGGATGGGGAGGAGAGGGAGATGACAATGATGACACAGGAAACAAACCACCAACCCACAGCACCCACAAAAACTCAAAACCAGAGAGCTTTCTACTTATCGGTGAGCAGACTTCTGCCTTGACACTGCAGGGAGAGTGGCAGAAGAGCCAACCTGATGCAGAGGGCAGGATATCACATTTGCGCAGGAACCGGGAAAAAGAATATCTTTCCCTTTTGGCATTAACCAGTCTACTAGGAATTGGTTCAGTCATTTTGTTTCAATTTACTTCACCTGAAATTACAGCACAATGTTCACTCATTTGTGCATTTAATCCTGTATTTCCTATAACAAAGTTAATAATGCCTTAGTACTGATAACCTATATGAAAAACTAAATAATACCAACACATTTTAAAAAATTATGATTTTCAAGGTTATAGAACTTTACAGCAGTATATGGACCCAGAATTGACTCAAGACCCAGGCTGGCCTAGGTTTTACAACTCCAGAGTGTTCTTATCATCCACTTCCCCAAATACCACATCCTGACTGCTGTCATTTTAACTGGAATGTAATTTATTAGACTGCATCAATGGATAATCATCTCCTCTCCTTAATTCATCAGCACACATCCTGAAAAACAAAACTGAAGATACTTTTTGTCTGTGTAAAACTAAAATGGTGAGTAGGTGTTTGTAGCCACACCTCATGGAATCAGCACCACTCCCACACTGTGGGACATGCTGACAGGTTCTGCACACAGTAGAGTAAATGCTGGGAGTGTTCATGACAATTAAGGCCTTATGTTAAAATTCTAAATTCCTGGAAGTAAGCAGCAGAAAGAGAACAACGCTGACAATCCAGTCATGTTCTCGCCAGTATCCATGATACTCCTCTCAATGTTACTGAAAGCAAAGAGAAAATGCAAGCTGTTCTGAAGCTTCATATTTTGAGTCTCTTATTCCTGAACACAGCAAAGGCCTACCAGAAAGAAAAATTCCCATCAAATTTTCTTAGCTGGTTGCCAATTCTTGCACAAAAGCAGACAAGGAAATAATTACTAACTCTTGACCACCTCAAAAAGAAGCAACAAACTGAAGAGCAAGCATAAAGCCTGGCATTATAGGATTTTGTTTTCTAATTGGATTTACAGTATCAAATGAAATGGTAAACAGTAGTTTTTTTTTCTTCTTTGTAACTCCTCCCCTCCTGTCCCCAGTTCTCTGATGTTTAATAACAGTTGAGATCATATTTCAGTCTTTCCTATTGAGGCGATTCAATGGCCACTTGCTTTTAAGTGGGCCACCCATCTTCATAAAATATATGGTACTCTGAAACTATCACCTCTCAATTTTGCCTGTAATCAGTCAAGAGGTTCAAACACGACTGAGATTCTCAGGCAGTGCAAATGTTTAAGTTACATTTCCTTAGGAGATGAACTATGACAATATGGCTCAGCTTCAAATCCAAGACCAATGGAAAAAAATGGGACAGGACAATTTGAATTTGTGAATGTGAGATGTGAACAGAAAACAGAGCAATATATTGGGGGAAAAAAAGTCAGAAATTAAGCAACACTCTTCAGGTGACTGAAACAATATATATCAATCTGAAAATAATGGGATCTCCCATACAGGCAGCAATCTCATGTAACGGATTTCTTCAAAACAGTTCATACATTACCATGCACATGAACTACACATAACCATGCCAGTAAGATACAAGCACATACTAGGGTCTTTCCCTTTAACTTGAGAAAAGATAATTACATTATAGGTACTTTGCAAATAAAAGGAGAGACATCAACTTTTATACAGAATGGCTTTAAAAGTCCTCTTTCATCACCCTCAAAGAAGCAAAAAGGAAAAGTTGGCCAGTGGAAGTAAAGAGGGACAAATGGTAGAGAGTAAATGCACCAAATTCAATGAAGCACCTCCAGTGTTCCTTTTAAGGATCAAACCAAATAAATAACCCACAAAATCCTAAAACCAGGGACAGAGAGACCTGGGCAACTGGCTTTAGGTGGCGCTGCTGAGCAGGGGGGTGGACCAGATGACATCCAGAGGTCCCTTCCAACCCAGCTAGACTGATTCTGTGATCAAGCTGCTTTTACATAGAAACTGCATTGATTGGTTATTGTTTTCAACCATCCTTTTAACTCTGGATAAATAGAAATAAGACACACACAGGCAAAGACAAAAAAATCAGATAGAAGCTACTACCCTTCAAATTTTAAATTATAAAAAAATAAAGGGGTAGGAATCACCAAAATATATTCATTTGTAAAAATAATTAAAAGCAGAAGTCAGCTGCAAAACATTACAATGATGACAAAGCAGTCAACACTGAATTTATTATTCCAGACTGTTTTAAAAAATGTGGGGGTTTAAGTCACTTAATCCTTATTTTCACATCCCTGCTTGTATTATTTTTAGAAAATTTTGTTTTCAATCTCCAAATATTTTTCATCCTAACCATCAGCCAGCATTTAATGGATTATTTAAGTAGAGGCAAAACCAGTGAGAGTTCTTTATAACATCACCTAGACACTTCCCAAATTCTAAGTGAAAAGCTAAAGACCACTTGTCTTCTTGCATTAAATAGAAGGAATAGGTACTCTTTTTTTCTGGCATAAAGCCATATACAGTATCAGCAGATAAATTTTTCTTTAAAACACAAAAATGCATTGGCCAGTGCAAATACACAAGGGGGTTAAATAACAGAAACCAGGAAACTGCATAGTCAGATGCGTATTATGATGAACTGGTAAAAATCTTCATTTCTATAGCTAACCACCTCAGTCAAAAGCAAATAGCAATGTGGTAGTTCAAATATTAAAAAAGCAATACAAAATACTCTCAAACGAAGTCATTTTTCTAAAGCACAGCTATGCCATTCCTCCCACACACACTTGCAATCTTAGATGTAATTCTGTGCACTATTCAAATGCTGCAGCTTATTTCCCAGAGGACAGCAACGTAATGATTCTTTTTCCATATTTTCAATAAAGATGCAAAATTCAGTTAGATTTTCTTCACACATGCAAATCACAATAGCACACTTAATCCTCAAGAAGACACGTAGCCTACCGTGATCTATAAGAAAATTGGAACAAAAAAATCCAATATATAAACAACAAGGAGGGGGGTGTCTAAGTTGTCATTCTGCATTGTTCTGCACATATTAGAGCTGATCTGTATAATGCAGCACAGGAAGCAAGATTCTCTGCAGAAAAGCAAAAAAAAGAAATATGCTTAACCTTATTGGCTTTTCCTGACATTTTCTCCTCTTCTAGCATATAATGCATTAGAGAGTCTACTCCTCTGTGCAGTAAAAGCACCTACTTGGAACACTGATTTCTCATCTTTATTCTGCAGCTGTAATAGAAGTCTGAAAACCCTGTTCCAGACTGCTTTTTCTTGCTAAACAAGGAGAACCTTCTTTCCTCAGGGTGTCTGAGGCTCTTAGTCACAAGCAGAAGAAATGGAGCCTAAATGCAAAGAAGGAAGTTATGGAATACTCACTTTCTGCTTATGCCTAAAAGATGTAAAAATCTATCCAAATGCAGTATTGCATGAAAAAGTACCATTTAAATAAAGTCTGTTTATGTAATATGTAAGCTTATATACACTTTCTAGGACAGAAATGTATTGTTCTAGAAAGTATTGACATTACCAACTCTAACACACCAGCTGGAAGGCAGATTTCTGTTTTTCTTTACTGCTGTTCCTTAATAACTCATTTGAGATGCTGAGACAGAACTAGCAAGTTCCTCTGTTTAAAGATCATGAAGTACTTACTCATTCTACCTATCTTATAGAAATTCTGAAAAAGCATTTATGTGAACACAACTCTATTTATTATGCAAATTCACATAATAAAACACTGTATTTACAAGTGGTACAAAAGGATATTTCACCAGATATACAGAACTATGGTTACACAAATAAAATAGAGCTCAAAATCCAATAATCTGCTCCATCTACCCCATTCCTTTCATCCATCAAAAGCATGCATTTAAATGCAGATTTAAACCCCATTACATATGCTTCATTTAGTGAGGTGCACAGCAAAGACTGCTTAGAGCAGAATTCTTCAACCCTAATTTGGTAAAACAAACATTTTCCTGCACAAACAGGACTTTTCTCCATAGTCAATGTTACAGATGTATGAAAACACAATACACAAAGGCATTTGAACACACAAGGAAAACATTCACAACTGCACATATCCATCACTAAAAACTGTGCCTTTGAATGCAGTGCACTACAATGAGAATGCAGTGAGTGTATAAATAAAAATTTAAGCAGTATATATAATTTATCCCCAAAATTAAGCCTTTATTTACACAGCTTGCAAATTAAAACTATTCAACTTTTCCCAAACCACCACTTTTCACCCTAATTCTCCACTAACAGCAGCAAAAGGAATGATGTGGAAGTAAGATATATCAACAACCAGTGGATACCAAAACTCTCCATTACTAAAACAATTACAAATGTAGGAAACACACACACACCAAGCCTGTATGTGTTTCATCTAAAATACTTCACAACAAATATACTATGTTTAAGAAATAATTTATCTTAAACACATCGGTAGGTTCACCCTAAGGACTTCACCCAATGCATGCTGAGAATTCAAAAACCACTGGATTCCTTTGGAAGTGAGCAGTCAGGAGCTTACTGATTGCTCCAGAAGAACCAGACTGCCAGAACTTGAAATTAAAACTTGGGCAGTCCTGAAAAATGTCCACACTGCATGAAGAAGTTCTTAGGGGCACGCCTCGGACCATGAGAGCTCCTCTCACAACTTCTACATATGTTGCTATCTCTGAGCAACCTGCATCAGTTTGTAACAACAGCAGCACTTCTGTAATACATCAGCCATCTCTGAGGTCCTCTTGGGTTAGGCTACAAGCATTATTAGAACTAGTTATAACCAAACATACTAAAACTCTGTATGGATTGTCTCTCAGTTCTGCACATGTCATTCTAAGTATGCTAGAACCCTGCTGAGCAGCCCTTAGCTCTTCTCCACAAACAGTACTAAGAGAGAGCATTTTGTTCTGTTTTCTTTTTGAGAAATGTCTGACTCAAGCAGATGGGTTGGTGCTCTCATATGCAGGTACTCATAATGGATAGGTTTCTCAGGTCACACTACACTCTCTTCCTAAAAACTTAATCTATAGCCCAATTCAGACTTTCTGCACAGAAGGATCTAAATGTTACACGCACACGAACAAAATATTAGAACCATTTTGTTTTAAAATACTGTTAAAAATTATAGTTTTCACATATGTTCAATTTAGACAAATACTAATTGATTATAAATTAGAACTCTCCATTTTCCAACATGAGCCTCCAGAGAAGAAAATATGCTCCGCAGCTTAAATCAAAGGATTCCGATGAAAGAACATTCTTGAGAAGCATTTTAAGACTGCCAGACAAATTCACCAGATGTAGTTACTTGGCCAGGTTCATTTCACCTAACTGAATCTAAATTCAGCTTCTGCCTCATGAATTAACCATCAATGAGATATGCATTGTTTTCTCATCAGATCAGCCCATTATGTAGATGATCTTCATAGACATTAAAACAGTTTAAACCATTTGGCTAAAAGCTCATTGCATCACTATACCTGTACAGAAAAACATGCTCCTGAACATGGTCATGAACACGAAAACACGCTGAACGCTCTTCCAATTACAGTTACTGGTAGCAGAACAGGTGCCCAGGATAAAATATTTTTATATATTCATAAGTAAGATTATTGTCTTTAACTAGAAAAACTTTTATCACTAATGCCCAAGAGTTAAATGATATTAATGTTGAAAACTACATGTTTGCCACTGTTCTTGAAGTGGACAGGCCTGCTCTGAGTACCAGCATTCCTTTTATATATATTTATTTGTGGTTTCTATAATAATGTTTCCAAATGTAAGAAAAAATATTAATACAGAGTGATATTCTCAATATGAAGATATTTATCAAGAAAATCATGGTGTATTTTATACAGAAAAGTTGCAAGTTAAGTAGTAAAAATCTAATCCTATAGTTTTGGACTCTCATCACATAAACTTTTAGCATAGCAAAAAATGTAATGACATAAAAGCACTATTTAAACTGTATTAGTAAAAACAACTTTAAATTAATTTAACTACCCCTTACAACTGTCTGTTATTATCTGTGTATTTATTGCTAACTTAATACTTTTATCATCTTCTGCAAAAATGAGATTAGTGACATTGTGCCTTTTTGTTCAGGAAACACAGCTTTTGACCTCATTGCCAAATGTCAACCTCATTTATCAAAAAGACAGAAATCTCAAACTTACTAAATTTCAACAGGTTTCCCACAAACTGGCAGCTAGATGGATGAAAAAGACCCAGCCTCCAATGCGAGCTCAAGTTATCTGTTCTACTTTGCTTGTTGAAAGGCAAATCAACACACATGTAGATCCAAACCAGCCATAGGGTATAATTAAGGAAAGTGAAAAGAGATGAGCGACTGTGGGAAAGCTTATAGGACATGTGGCAGAAATTAAATTCCTTGGTTAGGTGTTGGAAAACAGTAGAAAGGCTGTTGGCATGTGGTTGTATGCTGAAGGAATCCGAGTGCGAACTGGGCCAATCGTGCTGAAAAGAGCTGGGTTATTATCTTAAGGACGGGTATACACAACAAAGAAGTTAACAGGAAGCCAGACTTCAGCAGTTCTGCCCTTTTATCCAGTAACAGCTTTACAGTTCCCCTATTCTTCTAAAGGAGATGGAAAAACCAACCGAACAGCAGAAAACCCCCAAGAACTTCATATTTTTAAGCGACATGTATTTCCCAAGTAAGTCAAAGCTTCAGTACCAATCCTGGGCAGCAATCTGCTCGTTCAGCTCACAGATACTTTTTTCTCTTCAAGTGCTGCTAATCGCGAAATAGCCATTTTCGGGAGACAAACTCAGATGACCTACTTCAGCTTATCGGCTTGACAGGTTTTGCACCACTGTGCTGTGAACGAAAGCTCGCAAGCTGAGCTCCTCAACGAAGTGGGCTGGGAGGCTCCGAGTTAGAGACGTGCCGCCGCAGCAAACCGCGGCTCCCGGCTCGGGGCAGGGCCGCCCCTCAGAGGCCGCCCCGCGGGCGCGCTACGCTTTCACGGCGCCCGCCAGTCCGGCACTGCTTAGCGCGGCCCGGCAGTGCCCACCGTCCCGCTACACCCCGCCTCTCTCCGCCACCCCCGGCGCCCGCGGGCACCGGCCCACCACCTCCGCTCGCCGCGGCCGGCGCAGCCCGAGCAGGAACGTCCCCGAAGACCAGGAAGGGACCTGGGCCGCCCCCGGTAGGGCGGGCAGTGGCGGGAGGGCCCAGAGGACCTCGGCGGCAGCTTCACCTACCTCTCGGCAGCGGCGGCGCTGAAGACGCGGCTCCTCCCGCTGTACCGGCGGAGAGGGGTACCTCTGTGTAACATAAAGCCGGAGGCAGCAGCGACGGAGGGAGGCGCCGGGGGACTGAAGAGAGGGGCAATGGCTGAGGCAAAGCCAGGAGGAGGAGGAGGAGGAGGCGGAGGAAGAGGGGATCCTGGGCTCCCTCCTCCCTACGGTCCCTGCTCAAGGGGAGGTGGGGAACCGCCCCCAGCCGCGCCGCCCGGGCACCGTCGCTCCTGCCTGGCCTCGCCCCCGGGGTCCGCGCAGCTCCCGCCCGTCCCCCGCGGCTCACACTTGTTTACCTTCTGCGCTGCTTAGCACGGCCGTAGCCGCCATCTTCCCCCGCGAGAGGCACCCCTCGCCGGCCGTCACTTCCGCCGCCACCTGCGGGCCCGGCCGGAGGAGAGGGATGTGCGCCCGGGGCGGTGAACCGCCGCCGCGTTCCCTCCTCAGCCGGCCCGGCCTGGCCTGGCGGCCGGTCCCCGCCCCGCGGCGTGCCCTGTCCCACCGGCACCTCCCTGCCCCGTGCCGAGTCAGCCAGGCGCCGGGCCATCCCTGCTGCTGCCGGGATAACGGGCACGCCCAGCCGAGAGAAGTCCCTTGGCGGGGGCCTGGCCAAGCGGCGGCGGCAAGTATCGTCTGCATGTGGCTCACAAGGACGCTCAGCCGCGGCCGTCAGCTTTTGGTGTGTAGAGGTTGTGTGGTTTTCTTCCACTCCTCGGCCCTCAGGACAGTTCCCGCCACAAACCATGTCCCGTTTCCACAAGACCATCAGTTTTCCAGGGCAGAAGCCCCGCTCGCCTGTAGAGTTGCAACCCACCCCGGGAAACAGCCACCGCGGCCAGAAGCTGGCTGAGCGCCTACCCTGACGCTGGGACAGCCGCAGGTACAGCCGGCTGATCCCGGCTCCCTTCTGGTCTCAGGCCACCAGCCCTGCCAGCCGGTGTGGGACCCAGGTCACTGGGTGAGCCCAAGGGGCCAGGGCTGCCAGCCACCACGGGCGCTCAGTGTAGCTACCCTTGAGCAACAGACTGCACGCAGGTTGTGGGAAACTGCAGCCCAGCCTGGTGTGAACAGGGCTTTATCTTTGTGCCAAGATAAAGCCCTGTTGTCTGACAAATTACAACTTTACTAAGGTAAGCTCAATTACATAGACCTTCGGTTTGTTGCTGTCACCCCGGACAACATTTGCTACCTTACTACATACCTCCCTGTCACCTCCTATGTCACTCGCCGCTTTAAATAGCAGACCACAGGTTGCCATCTCCTCCCTGTTTATTGCTGTTCCCATCTCCTTCACTGCCTATTTTCAGTCTCTCATTACCACCCCCACCCTATTCTCGGTTTGTAAAACAAGAGCGTGCCTCCTCTATAACTGCCACCCCCCCCCAAGCTGAGTGTCCTTCCCACCCTCCACAGCTCCACACAAAGAACCAGCTATCCCACGCACTGCTTCACAAAAGACTTCCCACTGCTATTCCCACTCTCCTCAACCGCCCTCCTACCGCTCCCTCACTGCCTACTTACTCCAGACTACAATCAATTTGCTCTCATTCACTCTTTCATCACAGTGGCCTAACCACTCTGCTCAGCACACTTGATACTACTCCATCTCATCCACTTACTAAGACGGTTAGTTTTCCGTATCTTCCCAGCCACTGTTTAAAAACCTGTTACTCATGCACTTACAGTGAAATAACCAACCTTTGAGTACAGATTATGTCAAGACAACTACCATTCCTGTTGCCTAATCCTCAAAGGAAAGACATTCTCTCCCTTACTCATAGGGTATGTTTTCTGCCGTACCAAGCACGTACCCACTCCCATCTCATGCTTCAGCAAAAACCAAAATGGAGCAAAAATAAGCTTCTCATACACAGAAATTATACAACCAAACCTTTGTACATCCTCCTACCCTCTTCAGACTTTTGACCTTCCTAGGCCAGAGAAGATGGGAAAAGGTAAGTGGGACCATGTTGGTTTTACCTGACTGTCATTTTGCTGTTTGCAGTTTGTGGCAAGCTGTGCCTCAAGATGATCTTCAGGTCTCTCCTACACACTTCCACAGAAAAGGAGCTCAAACCTAGCAAAAAAAAAAAAAAAAAAAAAAAAAATCAAACCCACAAAAAAAAAAAAAAAAAAAAAAAAAAAAAAAAAAAAAAAAAAAAAACAAACCAAAACAACAGCTTTGACATCCTTATTCTCAACATTTAAAACGACAAAACACTGCCACCCTCATGTCTTTCACAATGGACAATTTCCCTCTACCAAAAAATCAAAATATGTTAATAATGCCTCAATTATAGTCTCCTAAACAAAAATGTGAGACTTAAATGTGGTACCTCAACAATGACCAGCAGTATCAACATTATATTAATTTACATAGAGATTTGGGCTGACCCCTCTGATTTAGGCAGTTATACTAAGTAGCTCCCACTGGCTTAACTGAGACTATTGTAAGGAAAAAAAATCCTGATGCAAGGTTTTCAGTTACATTAATACACTATTTACCACTTGAGTAATTTTGATCCTTTATATATATGTATACACATATATTTGTAATATACTTGATAATTCCAGAAAATGTTTTCCTTACTGTAGTTGGGGTTGTTTGGTCTGGAGAAGCTCTGGGAAGACTCTACAGTAGCTTCCAGTATCTAAAGGGAGCCTATAAGAAATCTAGAAAGGGACTTTTAACAAGGGCATGTAAGGATAGAACAAGAGGGGGTGGCTTTAAACTGAAAAAGGGTAGAATTTCGATATTAGGAAACAATTCTTTACTGTGAGAGTGATGAGACGCTGGAACAGGCGGCCCAATGAAGCTGTGAATGCTCCACCCTTGCAGTGGTCAAAGTCAGGCTGGGCAGGGCTTTCAGCAACCTGGTCTGGGGGAAGGTGTCCCTGCTGTGGCACGGGGCTTGGAACTAGGTGATCTTTAAGGTCCCTTCCAACCCAAACCATTCTACAATTCTATGAAATAATTAAACATTTGTAGTCTTTATAGATTTTTTCCAGGTTTCCTTTGTGTTACAAGAATTTCCAAATATAGTGAAACAAGGTAATGACACCATCTTGGAACATGCAAAATGTCTCATCTCATTGTTAAAATAGAAGCAACAGTTTATGTACTTTTTTTTTTTTTCAGATTCCTGACAGGGTTCTTGGCAAGCATTAAATCCTTTCTGAAGGCTGCTCCAAATGTGACAAAAAACTGTTTCCATAATTTTACACTGCACTGCATTATTGCATAATTTAAATGGCTAAGTATCTAGAGTCTAGTATTTTCAGTTCATTTTCATAAATGAATGATTATATATGCCTGGACACCAAGGCAACTACAACAAAATATTGCATCATGCTCCCACTATATTTTGTGTATCTTGGTCATGAGCTTCTACTGTTTTTCCTAGAAGTGAGATATTTTAGACAAATCAAAAACGTGACATGGCCCAATGAAAGATTAGATATGAACATTTATTTTCAAGGCCAATGCACAAAACTATTGGGTTGCAAGACAAAATACATTTTGTCATTGACAACACCATGATACAGACTGTGAGATTTCGTACCACACGTTCATATTAATTTCTTCAAAACAAGAATGCTGGCAATGTGCTGTATCCAGAAGAACACACTCCTAACTCTTGTCTCAGAAAAGAATGGAAATAGTAGTATTTGCAAAAGTGGGAGGCTACAGGCATTGTTAAACCAGGCATACCAGTTTCACACAGATTTCTATCACCACATTTTAATCACGTGGCTGTCTACTGCAAACCTGTTTTTTTGACCCAAGCAGTTAGCCAGGAAAAAATCTAAGAACCATCATTCTTTCCAGCAGGCAAAGCCACTGTTGATGAATGTGCCTCTATTTCCTGTAACTGGTTACTTACATTAAAACCTGTTTCTCTGATGATGGAAGAAATCTTACTAGTAGCAACATCCTCTATATCTTTAAGAAGTTTCCATGAAGGAGAAGTCAATTTAATTTTCCTCAGGGAAGGGTTGTAAATTTGGTCTTTGGTCCCTGTGGAACCTCTAAGCTGGGTCTCATCAACGGATTGGGGATTTTTTTTTATTTTTAAAGCATTTATTCATTGCATCTAAGACTGAAAACAGCATGCATTTAATGGGGTTTTAAGGTGTTTAGTACAGCAGACTATAGCTGTTCATACCATGGGTTAGTCTTGTATCCCTGTGGTCTCCCTGACACTAAGCCCTCAGCCTCCAAAACACAGTAACAAGAGAAAGGTTGAAATTCAAAATGTTACCAGGCTGAGGGCCAGCAGAAATCACTAACATAGGTACAGGAATATTTTACTGTTCAAACAGATAAGTGGATTACACATTAGATACGCACATTTCCATTACATACAAGCATATCTTTTCACAATTTTACCACTATGTTCGTTTTTGCTTCACACCCACTCACTGCCCCAAATAAACCAACACTGACACGCTGTTTCATATGCGCCAACATAATAAATCTTGGGGTTTTTTTGTCCTATCTTTTAAACCCACGAGGTCCCCGTCCCGATCACCCTACCGAAGCACTGGCAGTATGTTACATACGCAGCACGCACAGGACTAACACAGGGTAACCGCGGGCCCATTGCAAGCAAAGACAATCCCTTTTCCACAGAAACACGTACAAGAGCGGATTCCCCAGACACCTGCTGCGCAGCAGTAGCTAAAACTCCTTTTGAAAGCACCCGCATTCACTCCCAAGCGATGCGTTTCAATTACAACCTCCCACCACCCTCCGCCCACAGCCGTTACCCAGCAGCACATGCATGACACCTCCCCGCCCCGCCCTCAGCCTCGCGCATGCGCACACTTCCCTATCGGTGTCGGCGCACGCGGCGCAATACATGCCGCAGGCCCCGTTGCATCACCCGGCGCGAGGGCGACGGGGGTCCTTTCCCGGGGCTGCCCGCGGCGCGCCTGAGTCGCTGCCGCTCCGCAGTGAGGCTGGTGGCGGCACTACGCCGCTCAACGTCGCCGGTCCCGGAGCTGGGTGCCTGCCCATCCTGGTCGGCGGGTACCGGGCTGAGGGCCGCAGGCGGCGGGGCCACGAGGAGCCGGAGGTCAGGCGGCCGCGCAGACCGCCTAGCTTCCTCTTCGTGCCAAGATGGCGGGGGACGAGGCGGGAGTGACTCTAGGGCAGCCGCATCTCAGCCGGCAGGACCTTGCCACCTTGGTAAGACCAGGCTGCTGGGCGTTCGGGGGACCGGGAAGGAACTACTGGTTCCAGGGGCCGGCGGGTGCGGTGATGGGGCCTTGGCGGCAGGATGGGCCGCTTTAGGCGTGCGGGCGCTGGGAGGTGGAGGGGTCCGTGCCTCCCACCGGGCCCCGCTGGGGCAGGTGAGGCCTGAAGGGGAGCGGAAAGCGGCGGGCTTCGGGGCAGTGAAGGCGAGTCGCAGTACGGTGGGGCTGAAGGAAAGGGTAGGTGAAGGTAAGCATGGGGCATAGTGGCGGAGCTGGCAGCAGGTTGGGCTGGTTTGCAGTGGGTTTGTGTTGGTAGAAAAAAGACACCGCTGGTGCGGTGAGCCCCAGGCTCGGCGCGTTGGCTTGCCGGTCTTGCGAGTGAGCCTTTAGTTGCCCAGCAGCGGAGACGTGCAGTTTTCTCCCTGTGAATGTTGCTGTGCTGAAGGGTATTAAAGGCTCTTCCTTCCTGAAGTACAATCATAAATTTGAGTTCTGTTTCCCCAGCGGGCTTAGATGGATTGGTTGCCAGCCTTGTCTTAGGTGATCTACCAAGAAAATAATCTTGACTGTCAAGAAAATTGGTTATAGAGGTCTCTTGCTGTGGTGAGCTTGACTGGACTGTCTTGCGTACTACACAAATATGCAGACAAAATCAGTCGAAAATCCTATTACTGCCTCCCTGGTGTTCAGCAAGTTAGAAAAGATATTTGTCTTTATGGTAATAATGTTTGATAATCTTTGTGCTTGAGCAGAATTCTTTTTGTGTTGTAGCTAAGCGTGTTGACACTCGTTAGTGAAGCACGTTAGTAATTTCAGAATATTTCTTCTTTTCATTGCTGACCATAGAATTGACAGTAAGAAAGAGCACAGATAGGCCTAGCTGGGAGGTCAGTAGGAATTACCTTTATTGCCTATTCTGTGTTCCTTTTTTTTTTTTTTTTTTTTTTTTACTTGGCCTTTGAATTTATTCAGTTGACTGGAGCTTATAGCTGAACTTAGCTTTACATCGCTTGTGAGGAGAAAACTGCATGCTTGCATAATTGTGTGCAACAGGAACAATTCTGTTGATGACAGGATTTTGCATCATGCTTACATGCTTATCAGCCTGCTGGATGGTGCCATCTGCAGGTCACGTTCCCAGTGCCGGTTTCAGTGTGTGTAGTCATTTAAGTTAAATATACAAGAAATACAAATTTAATCGCATGTGTTAGATGTGAACATTATATTCATGTAACACTTGAGAATAGACTGAGTGAGCTTACATTTTCACCCAGATGTAGCATTGTAAACAATATATGAATTAATGTAAACTATTCTGTGTGGGGTTATTTGTATGTTTGCAAATATTTCTATCCTGTCCAGCATTGTGGACTCTTTTGGCATGTGAATTTTTTTTCAGCTCATCCATATGAATTCAGTGCAGGATGGAAATTAACTGTAAAGAGTTCCAAAATAGTACAGAGGAACATTTAAATGTATTTCAACATTTGAATGCTTGAACAAACAGCTTAAAATGTAGCCCTAAACTGACTTTTTTAGAGTTCTCTTTTTAACTGTACAGAATGTATTTGTGTTTGATTTCCCAGGTGCTACCAGTAGGTTCATGCAACAGGCTATTGAGGACAGCAGAACTTCTGGGGTGTCTTTTTAGTGTTGGAGCTTCTTACTTCCATCTTCTACACCTTGCAGCCTATACCAGCTTAAAGTCAGTGTTTTGATTTGCAACCCATACTGATTTACAGTCAGGATTTTGTTCATCTTTTGTTCCTATTTCGCATTCTTAACAGACTGAAACGCATATTTAGAATTATTTTAATGAGCTTGGTTGGATTTTGCTGAATAGAACTACTGGATAATTCAGAGTACTTTCTAAACCTTTAGATACAAGATGAATAAATTCTAAAATCTCCCTCACACAGGATGTTACCAAGTTGACGCCTCTTTCACCAGAAGTCATCAGCAGGCAAGCAACAATTAATATAGGTAAAAGCAAACTTCTGAAAAAAGAGGGATGCATTAATGTTATTCTTTCAGGTGCTAATGCAGTAGCATATGGTACCAATGTGAGATCGTTTTTAAGAAGATCTTATTGAATCAGACTAATATAAATCCAATGGGTTTGTTACAAATTTTACCAGTGTGTAGGAAGAGACTTGTTCAAACCCTTTTAACTTGAAAAGCACTAGTTTTACTCTAAGAATTGTGTTGAATGAAGTGGGGCATAGTTGATAAAACAAACTTTATTTTAGCTTAAAATTAAGCACTAAAATGAGTTTCATAGAGATGCAAAGACCTGTCCGCTGAGGGCTTTATTTCTTTAAACAAATATTATTATGAAACCCATACATGCCTCTGATGGGACCACCGGCTACAGAGAGTTTGGGGTAATTATGTGTCGATAGTAGTGGAGCATTACTCAAATATAAATGATGGTTTGTTGACAAACATTTGCTTTTACTTCATAGGTACAATTGGTCATGTAGCCCATGGGAAGTCGACAGTAGTCAAAGCTATATCTGGAGTTCATACTGTCAGATTTAAAAATGAACTGGAAAGAAATATCACAATCAAGCTGGGATATGCTAATGCAAAGGTGAGTCATTACTAAAATCTAGCAAATATGTTGCTAATATATTTCAGGATGGCAGCAAGTTTACAGTTAGCTAAAACATGATGAATTAAATTTTTTTTTCAATTTTTAACAATTGCTTACAGATTTACAAGCTGGATGACCCAAGCTGTTCCCGGCCAGAGTGTTACCGATCCTGTGGAAGCAGCACCCCAGATGAGTTCCCTACAGATATTCCTGGCACCAAAGGGAACTTTAAACTAGTCAGGTAACTGCTGTAAAACATAAAGTACAAGTTCTGTTTACTGCCTTTTGCATAACTGAAAATAGTAGGATTGAGCTGAAAACTGAATGAGTTGTTATGGCAGACCACATGTTCTTTAAATGCTGGGCATCCCTCATCTAAGGTATCACCTGAATTGCTGTGGTTTTTATTAGTTGCAATGTACAGTCCCCAGTAGAGCACAGGTGTGTCTTCTGTCCTTGGGTATCTGCAGGACACTGAAGTTAAATTTTTCTGCAGTTCATATATTTCAAAGCCCCTAGGTTGAGAACTAATATGGACTTCACAAATGCATCTTTTAAGTGTGTTCCTGGAGAGCGACCTTTGTTAAATTTTTTCTTCCTAGAAGCAGAAAGTTATCAAAAGTTCTTAATGAGTATATGAAATCTCGATGTCTAATGTGAGATCAAGCCTCTAACTAGTTCTTTTCTAATAATGCATGTCATGGTCATTATGCAAACATAGTAACCACAGCAGCTGTTATATGAGTCTTTACAGTAGTTACTCAAATAAGAGTAGCCACAAAGACTGTTATATAACAAGGTCTCTATACTTACATATAAAATACACTTGGTGCTGTAATCAAGTATTTCCTTCCTTTCCTGAGATTCCCAGTAGAGCGCTTATTCTAACAGTAACTTCTGTTGGAGAGTGACAGTCATGCAGTCATGGTTAAATTGTTGGCTAAAAGCTTTGGATTTATTTGCTTATAGTAGAAGCAGTAAATTACTAACTTGCTTTTTGGTGGCATGCTACCAGAAAACAAGGGTCCTTCACTGAATAGGTTAAAGCAAGATGTTGTGGTTTAACTCCAGCTGAAAATAAGTACCACACAGCTGCTTGGTCACCCCCTCACCTTGCCCCCACCACTCAGTGGGACAGGGAGGAAAGCTGGAAAAAAAGCCCTAGACCTGTAGGCTGGGATAAGAAGAGTTTAATAATGAAAAGTACAATATATCACTACTAATAATAATTATGACGAAAAAGGAAATAACAAGAAGAGAAAGAAAATACAAAGCAGAAAATCAAAAAACAAAAAAAAAACAAAAACAGAAAAAAACCAAACAAACAAAAAAAAATAAAAACAGAAAACAAACCCTCAAACTCAAAACCCTATCAAAACCAAGTGATGCCCAATACAATTGCTCGCCACCCACCGCGTGATACCCAGCCCGATCCAAGCAGTGATCTGCTCTGTCTGGACAACTCCCCCTAATTTATACACTGAGCATGAAGTGCTGTGGTATGGAATATACCCTTTTGGGTAGTTTGGGTCAGGTGTTCATCCCTGCTTCCTCCTGGCTTCCTGTGTCCTTCCTCACTGGCAGAGAATGAGAGACTGAAAAGTACTTCATCAAAGTAAGCACTACGGAGCAACAACTAAAACGTTTGTGTGTTATCAGCATTGTTCTCAAACTAAAGTCAAAACACAGCACTGCACCAGCTACTAGGAAATAAAATTATTCTATCCCAGCTGAAACTGGGACATGAGGATGTAGCTAATTGACTGTTATGGTCTGCACAGTAAAATCATACAGATTGTACTAAAAGGTATAACATTGTTTCTGTTGATAAGTCTTTGAAGTGAAGTGTAATTGTAACTGTAATTAAAGACTCCAAATTTTCTAAAATAGGAGAATGGAAGACGTCTTTCTTTTTTTTTTTTTGTTTTGTTTTTGAAGAGATAAGTGAAATCCTGTGTTGTGTGTTTGGGGTTTTTCAGGTTTGGTTGGTTGGGATGGTTTTTTGTTCTTGTGCATTTAAATCTAATTAACAAATAAGTTTGTGAGATATTAAAGCAGTATCTAATATGGGTGTATGTCACATCTTAAAACTTGGATAAACTATTCAGCAACCATTCAGTAATCTTTGTGTTCTTTTGAACGTTTATGAAAATACTGTCAAGGTACTGCTTCTCAGCATTATTTGAAGTGTTTATCTGTTTTAAGGATGCTTTTAACTTTTGTGTCTGCCTAACTGCTCACATGAATCAGCTGCAGAAATTGTTGATAATTGTCTTTTGGATTTCTTTTTAATCTCCTTCTGCAACAGGCATGTCTCTTTTGTGGATTGTCCTGGCCATGATATTTTGATGGCTACTATGTTGAATGGTGCAGCAGTAATGGATGCAGCTTTACTGTTGATAGGTAACGATTGCTACACAAAAGCAGAGTTCTATTTTTTTAATATCATAACGCAACATTTTATGGGTTTTAAAATTTAGTGGGGTGGGTGAGCAGTTAAACCAAGTGAATGCTTTAGAGATGTGTTTAAGAAAATCATAAAATCATAGAGTAGTTAGGGTTGGAAAAGACCTTAAGATCATCTAGTTCCAACCCCCCTGCCATGGGCAGGGACACCTCCCGCTAAACCATGCCACCCAAGGCTATGTCGAACCCAGAAAATTAAGTGATGCTATGATGAAAATGAACCCTAACAAACTGGGGTTTAAAAAAAAACATTGCTATACGGTACTCATTAGTGTGGTAGCTGTCCACCAGATGGAAGATTAGTTAGATAAAAGGAAACCTTGTAGTTGTACAGTGCTGTAAAATTTATATTATTTTATCAAAATAGATTAGCTATAGGCAGATTTTGAGTTTCTCTGAAGGTACAGTTTGCTTTAAATTTGTATGTAGCCTTTATCATTCAGAAGAGTCCACAAACAGACAGTAAACCCAGATGAATATGGACAAAATTGAAGTATAGGAAATGTATCTTGAGTCAGGCATTTTCTGTTCTGGTTTGCAAGCAACAGGAATTGGGTAAAACTTTTTTTTGTGTGTCTGTAGAACATAGTGTTCTGTAGACGTACAAGTGTTCTGTAATAGAATGTACTCTTAGAACTCTGCAGTGATAAACGGTAATTATCTTACCTAGATAGGACATGTCAACAAAGAAGAAAAACAGCTTCAGATACTATAGGTTAAATAGTCTGAGACAGGTGATGAACTGTCATTCCTTCTGCCTGTTTTGATCTAGAAAGTGTGTTAGACCAGTCTGCAAGTGAGATTAACCACCATAATGGCACATCAGGCCAAAGTAGGCTTCTTGAGTTGGTGAAATCCAAACGGTGCTGACAGCTACCCTATTCACATACGCGGTATATTTATCAAGGGTTACAGAGTTTGGAGATCTTGGCATTTTTATGGCCTAAGGGATAAGAAAATACCACAGAATTTTAAGAAAATGTGAACTGTGCATTGTCCTACAGTCAGTACCAAGATGTCTGGAGACGTAAAGGATGGAATAAGTCATATAGACACAAGTTAGCTGTCAGTATCTTTGGAAATCTTAGATGTGTGTTTCCACTGGGAGCAAGTAGAACGAGGGAACCTCTTAGGCAACCTCTCATCTGTTATATATTGTATGGATGCTACAGCCAGCAGTTCTGGGGAAGAGTAGGTGCTTATTAACTTGGGTGCTTCACATGTAGCTTACTGTGAGGTGACTAAGAGAGTCATCTTTTATAAAAATACAATGGAAAGTAGGTGTCTTAACTGTGGGAGTTTTGTCTATAGTTTCTATATTGCAATCACTTTTCTTCTTTCAGCTGGTAATGAGTCATGCCCTCAACCCCAGACCTCAGAACATCTAGCTGCTATAGAAATCATGAAACTGAAACACATTTTGATTCTACAGAATAAGATTGATTTGGTAAAGGAGAGCCAGGCTAAAGAACAGTATGAACAGATTCTTGCATTTGTACAAGGTAAGTTTTCAACAGCAGAGTTACAGTTAGTGGTTGAAATTCTTCAGTGTTGGGACATGGACATAGTGCTTTTCCATATGTTTATAGAAGAGGTTCTCTTCCTTAGGTAATGATAGTGTACATAGTCTGTTAATCTAAAAATAGACCATTGAAGTTGTGTTTCTTACCTCTTTCAGACTGCTTACATACAGTAGTGTTAAGGCTGTTGATCAGAGCTCTATGTAAAACTAACAGCAATAGCTCTTGTCTAGTAGCTTATACTGAATCTGTGGTGGTTTCTGGGTATTGCTGCGTCTTGGCTTGTTTCTTTGGTAGAAATTGTACTGTGATTTTACTGCAGTACAAGAGAGAATGAAGCAGCACTTGTTAGGGCACCATGTAGGTATAAATGTGTTCTTTTATCACGAAAGATTGGTCTTTAATCTCTTTCTCTAAGTCCATCACACACAGTGTTATTCTACTCTATAAAGTTCCACATTCTGCTCAGCTTTAGTACTCTTTGAGTGTCATCTTTCCCAGGAGCTTCCACTGTTTTCCCTGATTATCTGCTCTAGCTGAGTTATGTGAGAAACTGCAGAGCTAGATTGTCAGTTTTAGAAGTCACCAGTGAGTCTTGTGGAGGTTTTTTTTTTGTTTTATTTGTTATTTGTAGTTCAGAATTGTTGCCATGCATAAGCTATTTGTAACAGCTATGTCAGGGTGGCTTAATGGATACATTTGGAGTTTGAGAATTTGAGTTATCACCAAAAAAAAAAGAATTAGTAATATTTAACAAGCCTCCATAACTAACTAAATGCATACTTCCACAAAATGACAAGTTTTGTAAAATATATATTTGTATTGCAAAACTTAGCGAATGTATCATTAAATTGGTAGGTATTTTAGTTAGTAAGAATAAAATTACTTTAAAATTAATACTGCTGCATGAAATAGCGAGATACCTGATTTCTCTGGGGAGTTATCTTATGAATATTTCTGATCACAACGTAGGAAGTGAATTCTCCGTCAGAGCAGAAGATTACCTTGCACAATGTTCAGAGAGCAGCTGTAATGTACTTCAGTATAGTTACCCAAGGACAACATAAGGGTTAAGAATGCCGCCAAAAGTATGGTTGGTTTGAACAAAAGTGTTGAAGGGAAAGATAAATATTCTGATACTTACTGCTTTGGAAAATACACCTAAAGTGTGCACTGAAATTCATTAGTATTTTTACCAATGACAGAGCACTTGGTCATGTTACTGTAAACATTATGTTAAGGCTTGATGTTGAATTTTATTTTGAATTAGGTACAGTTGCAGAAGGTGCTCCAATAATTCCAATCTCAGCACAGCTGAAATACAACATTGAGGTAGTTTGCGAGTATATAGTGAAAAAAATCCCAGTTCCGCTGCGAGACTTCACATCTGAACCAAGGCTTATTGGTATGTAGATGCTTAGGTCTGGGCTTTTGTGGCTAACCATTTCCTACAGGTAGCTACACTTAAAATAACATGAGCTGAATGCCCTAAAAAGAGGTGGATTTAAAAGGAGCGTTTAGTGTGCTCTTATTTTAAACTTGCATATTTTCTGGGAGCTGTATTGTTTGTTCATAGTTAACTGCTATAGCTCAATCTCTTTGAGGTAACTTGTGAGTTTTCTGTGTTTTCTGCGTATGGCAGCACTGAAATGCAGTAAGGATGAGAAATTCCTGTGTCTTAAAACATTCCCTTAAATTGCTGTGAACTTAATTTTAAAATTCAAGCATTTTTCAGTACTTTGTTAAATCAAATTTGAATTATTGCCATGAAAAAATTACAGGTAGCCTGGTTAGATTTTTCTATGTTAATCACCTGTCTCAGAATTGTCAGTTCTTGTCCAGCATATGTGAAATTCAGTTCCACTAAGATAAAGCAATTTGTGTGCCTTTTTTTTCTGCATAAAACATGGGAGATCAAAAAAACATGCTAAAAATGCAGAAAAATCAACCACATTAAAACGAGGTTACAATATTCACATTTAACATTGTAAATATTGAAGAGGTTCTATAATATCATTTATCATTGCTGTCTTTTTCAGATCTTTTAACTTCTGCTGTGCAGAAACAATAATTTAAAATTTATATACATGAGCAGCTTTTTTTGAGAAGTCAACTGTCTACTTAAAAATTGGGAATAAAATATTCATTGTATTTTAGTGTTCTTCCTGAATTATATTTTTGTAATATTTATAAATATGTACATACCTTAATTAGAATAGGAAAGCAAAGTTGTTAATGACACTCATTCTTTAAGAACCTGATCTCAAGTATAATCCTAGTCTATGCTTTTCAGTAATCAGGTCTTTCGATGTCAACAAGCCTGGCTGTGAAGTAGATGACCTTAAGGGAGGTGTAGCTGGTGGCAGTATTCTAAAGGGTGTTCTAAAGGTAACCTTTTCCCTTTTGTGTCTGGAGACTTATATTGATAATGAGTAGATGCTTTCCATGCTTAGTACAGAATGAATCTATAGAATTGATTTTATTAAAAAAAAAAATAAAAAAGGCATACAATTGGATGGCACTTACCCTTTCTGTCTGTGCCTCATTTTTACTTTCCTGTTTTACACTGCTTTTTATTTTTTAGATATATTTTGTTACTGCACTCTTTTGCTTAATCATGGTGTTGATTTCATTGCTTACTGAAATTAAGAGTGCTTGTTTGTTTGTTTTTTTTTTTTTCTGTCCTACCACTTTTACTTGCTGAATTATAGGGGAAAAGGGAGATCAAAAGAACTTTAAAAGAACCTTGGAAGCATGTGTGGGTTCCGACAGGTCCCACCTCATCATTTAATAAGTATTCTGTATATTTTAAAATATTTACTTTGCTTGTGGGATATTGTCAATAGATGGAAGCTTTAAAAGTTCCTTCGCTGAACTGGAAAGCAAACCACATCTTAGGACATTTATGCAACATCTTCTTTGTACCGTGGTTTGTCAATGCTGATTACTTCCACAGATCAAATTAACTTATTTTTTCTCAGTGCTGTAACATTTCTAAATGACGTGTTATTTAAAAGGAAAAAAAAATCTAAAATTATGATATCAGCATTATTGCTGATAAAGATCCTTTATTCAAGGAGTTTTACAAATTATATTGAAAAGGAAATTGATTGTTACATTTATTTGCTATGAGATACAGAGTTTTCAGTATCGTTTGGTTTGCAGTAAGCAGTGCAACAGAAGCCTTAGTTGCTCTGCAGTACCCCAGAACCCAGGACTTGTATAAATAGTAGATCTTAGGATAAGTGGGTCTTGTCTGTGACTAGTAGTTAGCTTTATGTTCCTGTGAAACCACCAGTTAATCACTTCTTCCCTTTCCTAATCAGGTGGGCCAGGAAATTGAGGTCCGGCCTGGTATTGTGTCAAAGGACAGTGAAGGAAAACTCATGTGCAAGCCAATCTTTTCCAAAATTGTGTCACTCTTTGCTGAACACAATGATCTACAGTATGCTGCTCCAGGAGGTCTTATAGGTGAGAATAATCTCTTGGGAGAAGTTTTATTTCTTCATGATTATGAAGTGAAAACATTTGGTTTCATTTAACAATAAATCCCAGTGTAGTAAACAAAAAGGCTATAAGGAATTGTGGATAACCCATATGTATAGAGGGAGACACAATATGAGTGTGAAAATCAGATATTTAATAAATAAATAATTTACCTGAATGTCACTGACCAGCGCAGATTAACTCACTGTACTAATTATACCAGCTTTTAACAGTAGAATATTTCTTCATCTGTTCACACAGAGCTTATAGTCTTGCTGACGTTCTGAAAGTGCTGTTCCAAGTAACAGGGAATTCCCAGTACATTCCCAGTTTGTCGTTTTTACATGTTCTCTAAGTCAGTGTGACAGCTGCCTTTCAGTTACTCCTTGTGACCTTCCTTGTTGTGTTGTAGGTGTTGGAACTAAGATTGATCCAACACTGTGTCGGGCTGACCGAATGGTAGGTCAGGTCCTTGGTGCTGTTGGAGCGCTGCCAGAAATATTTACAGAGCTAGAGATTTCCTATTTCTTGCTGAGACGACTATTAGGTGTGCGTACTGAAGGAGACAAGAAAGCTGCAAAGGTCTGTACCCCTTTTTCTGGGTTTGTTTTTTTTCTTCCCTGCTTTTTCTTCTAAGTTTCATTGGTGTATACATTGGTTTGGTCTTATGCAGTAGTTTTGTCTAATTTTTATGTTTGTCACTAAACTTTCCTGCTTAGTTAATATTACATGAAAATGCTTTTCACAGGAGTAGGAATTCTTATCAGAGTGTTTTGAAGTAGCAAAAAGTATTTATGTCCTGAAGTTAGGTATACTTTGAAACATACTAATAGTTGTTTTCCTTTGTCATCAGCCTATTTGTGCAATAGTTTTATGTAGGTACAGATCTACTTCCTAGTTACATGCTTTTCGTAGATTTCTCTGTTAACTCTTTAAAGCTAAGTATTTTTAAAATGCTGTTGTTAAAAAGAAACTGAACTTGATCTGTGGCAGAGTCTTGTTTTCCATGGTCCATTTTACACAAATCAAGCTAAAATGTTATAGTTTTCCTTGTTAGCATTAAAATCTAGAATTAGATTCCAATATTTCATTAAAACAGTTTAATGCAACATTGCATGCAACAGTAAGTGCTTTAGCACTCTCTTTATCCTGTGAAATTAATTCTTTTTTGAGAAATCATTTTGATGGAAGCAGTCATAAGGGAAATGAGAATATCCACATAATTTAAAGGAATGGTATGGAGTTCCAATTTGTAGCAATATCCTAGACTGTTTTTACTTTAGTGTAGTATGTGCAATCATCAGGATGTTTTAGAAAATGTAGAGAAATCTCAAGAAAGCATATCATACCAAGAACTTGCAGTACTACATACACAATGTACTTACGTATTTATCCTTTCACATGCAAACTTTATCCACTGACTCTGCATGGCTTGTGCATGTGTGTATATTTACAGTTGTTACATTTCTCAGCTGCATCTTTTCTTTGGTGGCAGGTAGGTAAGAGAAGATACTCAGTATTGTCTGTGGGTTTTGTTTTTTTTTTTTTTGTTTTTTTTTTTGTTGTTGGTTTTTTTTTGTGTTGTTTTG
>JASSUY010035941.1:8133-20314 GCA_032466535.1 Forpus xanthops
CGCCCCCGCCCCCCCCCCCCCCCCAAATCTGTCGTTTCCGTCTGAATGATGGAGCGAAACATGAAAGAATGAATGACCAGACTTAGACAAGAGGGTTGTTATCAGGATAAATTGTACAAGAGGAGGATATAATTGGGAGAAAATTATATTGTTGCTTTAAATTTGTGGGATATCTTACAGTTGAAACAATAAGAGGGTCTGATATGTGGATGAGACTTCTAGTTGACCTTTTGTCCTCCAGATGAATGGGGTACAAGTGCATAGTTTTATCTTGGCTGTTTCAGGTGTTCAGGAATATTTGCCTCCATTCTGAAGGGATATATTTTATCTTTTTTAAAAAATTGAGTCATTTCAAATCAAGTGTTATACATTGGATTGTGCTTTGAAATTAAAACTAGTAGATTTAATTCTTTTCCATCTACAGACTTTATACGATACTGCGTATCTAACACTGTACAATATCAGCTTCACTTCCCTTCCTATCCTATTTTACGGTCTAATGGAACAACATGTCAGTGCAGACACGCTAAAGAGAGAGCCTTCACTATACAGGTAAAATTCATACATTGTGCCCCAAAGTTGATGTGCAATTGGGAGATCTGTCTCTGTTATAATGAAAGTCCTCAGGACTTCTGTACCACAAAGTTGGAGTAGAACATCAGATAAAATGCAACAGAAAGGTTGAAGACCCATCTGTACAGTCTATAAACTACAATAGACACATGTATTTTAGTACTGTCCGTCTATGTATTTTTTGTCTGTCTATGGGGAACAGTATTTTAAAAAGACAAGTCATACTATTTCTTCTATATACATGCTTTATTCTGAAAGAAAAGAGCGCAGAGTGATAGTGTGTCCTATCATAGAATTCTATGTGGTGTCCAGCATTGTCCTCTGCATGTTGTTGACACGCTTCAGGGCGCTGAAGTTGCAACTGGTTTAGATTCTTAGCCACTTGAAGTGCGTTCTTGCCACGTAACTGCATGTGGCTACTTAAAGTAGGAGCAATAGCTAGCTGCAAAACCAGTACCTTTCAGGTAGTGGCAAGAGTAGGTAATCAAAGGCAAAACATTTTTATTGTTGGCCAAATGGAGTTTTGTGCAGTTTATTGGTAATCTGCAAGAACTGACTTCATGTGGTCATCAGACTATCTTTAAAGTACGGGCATGAAAATATCTAGTCGTAGTACATGTGTCCGTAATTCAGGATTTTCACTTACCTGTGTTCTGATTTACTCTGATGTGTTTTATGATATATGCCAAGTTGATTTGTACTTATTCTGTGTGCAGGAGGTACGGTTGTAATATTAAATTTTTTTTGTGATAAGAAAATGCAGGCTATTGGACAGTTCTGTTGCTGCCCAATCACTGGATTTTTTTTTGGTAGGAAAACAGTGAGGAAATATGATTTGACCTGAAGCTTCAACTCAACTGCACAATACTTGTTTTGCATGTTCTACATAAAATGAATGTTTCATTTTGTTACAATATTCTGTATAAAAGCACCCCATGGGAAATAAAGGAAAGTCTCCAGAGACCTCTAGTGTTTCCATTTAAAATCTACAGTGGATCATCACATGCACAACGAGTACTGGAAAACAGAAACCTTCTGTAAAAAGACTGAAAAATAAATGTGAGCAGCCAGGGGAATTGACCACACAGTTGAAATAAGAATTACAGGCAGCAATTGAAAGGTCTTAGACAAATTAGAAATACTAAAGAGGAGACATTCAGAAAGGGTTTGGATGTGCAGTGATAGGCACTTGTTGTGGAAATGTGGTGGGTTTACATGCAATTCTTAATTGGTTTTCCTTCAAGAAACAGTGAGTGTCATCATTTGTTTGGGATTTTTGAACATGCTGATAATGAATGTGTATATCTTATTTTATACAGAGATGTTGCCAAGAATGCTTTGCTGCGCTGGCGTGCATTTATTTATTGGACATTCCTAGGAGTGTTTGATGCTGTGGTCTTTTTCTTTGGTGCCTATTTATTGTATGACAACACAGTTGTGACCAGCAATGGACAGGTTAGTGTTGGGTTTGATCAGTCAACCAAAGGTAATTTTTTTAATGTTCGTGGTGTTTTGAACATAGATTTGTTTCCTTCAGTATTTCCAGCCAAGATAATTTCTATGAGTTAATGGCGAGATAGATAGGTCACCTGTTTAGCGAAGTCTGAACTATGCAACAGGATATGCTGTGTATCAGTAAATAGGCATTAGACTATATACGACAGAGATATATATCATAAACTGTTCCTTCAGCATTCACATAGTAACTTTTAAGTTTTGTGCTTAACATGCATTTGCTGAATATCTGATTAACATATTAAAAGTCTTGTAGAGTAGTCATAAATGATCATAAAAGAGCTTAAATATAACACGCTTTTTAATATTTCAATGATTTTTGACATATGGCAGCTTAAAATAATCTTATCTCTACTTGCTTTGCAGTCACATGAATGCAAATTTTAAGAACTTTTGCATTTTATTTATTTTACCCATTGATATTTTGGTCTATTTTATTTGTGTGCTTTTTTTTTCTTTTTGCTACTTGCTTCTCTTCCTATCCTCAGCTAATGACAACCAGCACTCACATGGTAAGACTATTGTGGATTTGTCATGATATCCATTTCATCTTTCACTGTTCTTTAATTAAACTGTTAAAGAGCAGTTAAATATTTCCTATAATTGTTTCAAAATATCACTTAAATTTATAGATAGAAATGTTCTTTATTGCTACTTTATAAATACTTAGTTTCTATAGATTATAATGTATATTGAGGTATATGAGGTATGGTAATGAGGCATAAACTTTAAAAACTAAGTAGGCTTTCTGCTTCCTTGCATTTTCTTATTTTGTTCTGTGTTTTTCTATGATCTACATTTTGTTGCTGACTCTGCTATAGAAAATTTATTACAGTTTATGCTATAAAGTGCTTGAATAGCTGTAGAAAAGACCCTCAAAGTGAGAGAAAATAAATTGTGCACAATTTTGTTGCCTGTATGTAATGTACATGTTTGCTAGAAATGCAGTATTCAAATATCAGTGAAGTACTGTGAGGGTGGTGAGGCACTGGCACAGATTGCCCAAAGAAGCTGTGGCTGCCCCATCCCTGGCAGTGTTCAAGGCCAGGTAGGATGGGGCTTGGAGCAACCTGATCTAGTGGCAAGCACCCCTGCCCATGGCAGAGCAGTTGGATCTAGATGGTCTTTAAGGTCTCTTCCAACCCTAACCTATGACTCTGTGAAATGAACTTCTAGTGTGAGAAAGAGCACATATTAGAAAGAGCTTTACAAGGACATTGTGAATTTCCATTAGGAATAACTGTACACTTGAGCACTTCTTTTCCTGGTACCATTATGCTCTATGTTAGGTGTTCAAAATTCTGCATCAGCTTATATTTACAGTCCTGGAAACTAGACAACTTATACCTATACACAGTTTGTATTGTAAATATTCTGAGTTCCTTTCTGAATTTTATTTTTCTCCTATTGCACACATTCAGTCAAATTCTTGGTAAAGCTCTAAAGCCAGACTAGTACCTAATTTGCAAATTGTGAATGCTTATATTTACAACTGGATACCCATGTTAACATTTGGTGATAAAATATGTTGTTTGAGATGTTCTGACTCGAGTGTCACAGTAGGTAAAAAAATCCATCATTACTCAGCATGCATGCCTTGTGTGTGTGTGTAAAACTGAGAGTTGCAGTTTTAGGCTTGAAAATGTTAGTGTTCAGGAATAGGCAGAGATACATAGATGAGTTCATACATGCACGAATGCTAGTTGTTGTTGATGGTTATTTCCAAGTATTTAAATTATGCTCACATCTGGAAAAAGTCAATGAAAGATTTGAAAGGTTTATCACAACAGTACTACTGTAGAACAGGGAACAGGTTAAAGGGGCTGAAGGTAGCACTAATACCATAAGTGATATAAGATGATTCAAGCTAAGTTACAAATTGTTAAAGTGGCTGCTGAAGCAAAAATTTTTAGTTCCTCTTTCCCTCCAGAAAGAAACTAATTGCCATTGTGGAAAAATCAGTAAAAGGTGAAGTCAGTCTCTCATTCAAATTAATACCTGTGTCAGACTGCATACCATTAAGCTTACTTCCAAACATAATCCCCTGCCAGGATGTTTCTCAGTATTCAGAAATTTGTTTGAAACTTTGCATTCTGTAGAATGATATTACTACAATAATGAAGATATGTCCTTTTAATCACTGAGATTTACTTCATAAATGCCTGCCTGGGTCATTTCCTGGTAAATAAATGTAAGATGCTAATGACTTATATTAATTGTTATTAATTTGTGGTAATGTTTTGTGTGAATTGTGTTCCACTTTGAATTTGATATCATTGTCAGTGTTATTAAGACATAAAATTAGAGACCTACTACATAAGGAAGGAAAAAAGAGAAGGGGCTTTAGAAGTATTTGCGGATCGTAAATATCATCTTAGTTTAACCTTGTAATAAAATGTATTTTCCAAGTATGGTTGTTTTTTTTTTTTATATATTTAGTGCAGAGTGGATTAAATATAATTAAGCTGGGTTCAGAGATAGGTAGGAGAAATTAAGTTGAAAGGAATAACGGAGTGAGAAATACAAAACAGTAGGAATGGAGAGAGTTAACTAGAATAATGAATTGGAACATGCAGGATCAACAAATACAGTCACAGGAGGAGAGGAAGAATTGGATAGGCTGGGAATAGAGCATGGAAAAATATTTAATTAAGTAGATGTTAACAGACATACAAAAGAATGATTCACAGCCTGAAGAAGAGTAGCATCTTAAGATATTCAATGCTGGAAATACATTATGAGTTTTGTAACTCACATTATCCCATATTGCTCTGCTTGCCTTTCTCTGTGCCAAATTAGCAGCCTTATGGAGCCTGATGTGCCTTTGCTGTGACCTTATTTTTAAACTGAAAAGGTGGGTAGGTGAAGGGTTGGTTGCAGCCTGATGCTTTCTGTCTAGCTGACAAACAGAGGCAGAGGAAAGTTGTTTCAGTTTTTTATTTAATCTGGCAGCTTTTATTGGAAATACAGACTCATCCATTCAGTGTGCAGAAAGCTAGGCTGATGCTAGGCTGTCTGAGAGATGCCAGATATGACATGAGAGTATTGTAAACTTTAACTGCAAACACACAGTTGGTAAATGACCTAATTTGAAGTTCCTGAACTAGATTCGTTTCCGTGCACTGATATTTTTTGGGGGGCGCATAAAATATTGTAGCAATGTCATGACCTATAAAATTACCGCATTACACATCAAAGTAAAAGGTCAAAATGCTGACGGTTTTCTGCATTTCATCTTATGTTCTATACATGTCTTCTAATACTGGGCAGGCTCATATACAATGATGTAGATGGGAAGGGACCCAGAAGTGATCCAATTCAACTCTATGCTTTGGGCAGGACTAATTAAAATCGGGTTGCTCAAGGCATTCTCTAGTCTTTTTCGACTTTTGAATATTCTTGAGGATAGAGACTCCATAAACTTTGTGGGCAGCCTCTTCCAATGTTTGCTTTCATAATGAAAAAGAATAGCTCCTAAATCGTAACCAGAATTATTCTTGTTGCTGAAGAGAGGTTTGTTCCCGTTCTTCATCACCATAGTGGTTCTTCAAACGTTTGTGGGCAACTACTAGGTTGGTTTTTAACCACTACCAGACACAGGTCCTTTGGCCTCTTCGCAGGAGAGCTGTATACTGCTAACCATCTGGGTTGCCTGCCAGTTGATCCCTTCCATTTATTTTTTTTTTGCATCCCTCCTGAACTGAGGTGCCCAAAACTGGGCATGGTGTTCCAGGTTCAACCTTACTACAGTTACATAGATAGGAGTAATAGCCTTTCTTCAGTGGTCATGTTCCTCCCAGTACAGCTCAGTTTGCAGTTTTTCTTATGTATAGAGTACAGCACAGACTTCCATTCAACCTGGCTTCCGCTGTAGCCCCACTACAACTTCCTTTTCAGCAGGGTCAGCCCATCAGTTCCAGCACATGGCATTACTCCTCCGCTGATGCAAAAACTTTGCAGTTTTCTAGTATGCTCCCATTTTGCCTTTTTGCTCATTGAGAAACATCCTGAGCACCCAACTCAGCAGCTGTCTCTTTAAAAGTCATTCAGGTGTCCTGGGCATCCTTCTCTCTCAGGGGTGCAATACCCTGAGTCAAAGTTTCTTCTCCTAAAATACACTGAACTCTGTTGCTTACTTTCGTTAACATTTCTCTAGATCCTGAACCTGATTATCTTGTAGCTGCTGGAGTCCAGGCAACCCTCTTTGACCATTTTCACAGACAATTCTTCCTTCCATCAGCATTAATGATAATTTCTGCCACTTGAAAACCTAAAGTGTTTTTATTTCATTATGCAGGTATGGAGGAAACAAACCACAATTCAAAAGTGTTTAATCTTAAAACCTATGTAGAACATCTGTATGCTTACATGGCTTAATGGTTAGCACATTCTTTTTGTTCTGTTACTGATCTGTATAAAATGGTGTTCAACCTCCAAGAGACTCTGGGGTACCAAGGACAGAGAGAAGGGAGAACAGAGAAAAGGTAATATCAAAGAATGATGAAAATGCTCTAGTTTATTTGTAAATCTCAGTGATTTATTAACTGCACTGCACTTGATTTTAATTAGGAAACATAACTGAACTTCAGGTTAAGTGCACCAATTTGGGGTTTTTTTCCCTGTCTGTATGAAATCTGAGGTGTGTACACATAGGAGCAAGAAACTAAAACATTTTGCACTGGATAGATCATGTAGGATTTCAGTGGTTTTGCCTAACTGTGAGTTCCTGATACAAAGCAATATGTAGCTTTAAGAGGTTTATTTTAGACAATTCATATAATGGACAATATTACCTATAACTGCTTTGAACTGTTTTTTATAGATGTTTGGAAACTGGACCTTTGGAACACTGGTGTTCACTGTGCTTGTATTCACGGTTACATTGAAGGTAAGGTATCCACTGTCATTTTCCTAAGGCTTGTTTTCTAATTGCTGCTAACTTATATTGGTTTCTCTCTATAACGTACTTTGTCATATTAATTTAAGTACAGATTTTGCTATCTGTGCTTTCTTAACTGTGCTCAAAACCGAAAAGTCTTTTAGCTGATTCTATGTAGAATCATTCTTTTTTCAAAGGGTGTAATTTTATTTCATCTCCTGCTGCATATTCTGTTGCTTCTAGATAGTAACAGCACCATATGATCTCACTTGTTTTTTGTCAGCTTGCACTAGATACACACTATTGGACGTGGATAAATCACTTCATGATCTGGGGATCACTGATATTCTACGTTGTCTTTTCTCTGCTCTGGGGAGGAATTATTTGGTATGAGCCCTAATATAAATTGCATTGCAAAAGTTGTGTTACATAAAAGTTATGTCCTTTCCAACCCTAACTATTCTATGATTCTATGTATTTCACCTTTTTGTCCCAAGCTAGATACTGAAGAGCTCCCAACAGCAGTCACATTTAGGCACACCTGTAATGACAATTAGAGAATGCTCAGCTCTTCTTTTGCTGTGTGTCTGCTAAAATATTCTTAAAGAAGAATGTAAGGATACCAGATGTCAGACTGCCACTGGGGAGGTCAAAAGCAGTCCAAGAGTTGGTGTAAGAATCTGAGGCAAAATGTCACTGAGTAGGTCATGTCTGTGCAGCTTGGTGCTAGCCATCTGCCTTCTAGGCTTGTCTTGGAGGGAGCTATCTCTAGCAGTCTCAACTAGAGCCAGGGAGTAGTACTCATGCTGTAGTTGTATGGATGACCAGGAGTCCTGTGTTTGTGCTTATACTATTTGTGCCCTTTTTTAGCAAAGTAGATCTACCGTAGATACCTACTTCTTACACTGTTGGTCAGAAGCTTTTTAAGAATTAGTGTAAGTCTTACGCATGGACAGTTGAAAGTGCTGGGGTTTTTGGTATGTGTGTTTTTGCAAGGGAGAGGCAGCATGGGAGGGATCATGGTATTTCCTGTAGCCTGGAGGACAAGAGGAACATAGTAACATCTTTTAGATCTCTTTTTGAGAAAACAGGGATGAATGAACTCTCACAGACTGGGAAGTTGAGCTTGAAGTATTTCATCAGTGTCATAGTTCTTGCATTTAACATGGCCAGTCTTTGTGTACTGAAATGAATATCTATTTAATCTTTTTCCTACCAGGCCTTTTCTCAATTATCAGAGGATGTATTACGTGTTCATGCAAATGCTGTCTAGTGGTCCTGCATGGCTGGGTATAATTCTGCTCATAACTGTCAGCCTTCTTCCCGATGTTCTCAAGAAGGTCTTATGCAGACAGTTGTGGCCTACAGCGACAGAAAGAATCCAGGTAAAAATATTTTTCATTGTGAAGTTAGCTTTCTGTATCACGAGTCTCTAATAATTAGTCCTAGTTCAAGGTCAGAGACAAGATTAGAGCAGAGGTTCCCCATCTGTGGTATGTGTCACCGGTTCCACACCAGCCACTTCTAAGTGGTATGGTCAAAGTCACTGCGTGTTACTTCCATGCTGGTAACTTACCTGAATCCCAGGGCAACCTCTGTGCCTCTGTACCAGCAACCACAGAGAAATAGCTGATGCAGGTGGAGGGAGACAGGTAAATGATTCAGCACTATTATTACTGAACACATCTAGAGTTTATACACTTTAAGTAGATGTGATGAGTATATAGAAAGTTGGTAAGGAATATGTAGTAAACTCATGCCAACATTCATATTGCATGATCTGTGCAAACTTTTGTAGCAAATTGTTTTATACTTACACTATGCCTCTTAAAACCACATGTATTTAAACTTCTTCATTAATATTTTTTCCTCTTTTATATTTCAACTTACACTTTACCTCCTCTGATACAATGTTTCTATATAAATGTGCCTTGTTGAGCCAATGGAAAGAGTATTTTAAAATCTGTTGCCTCTTTTCTTCTAATCAGTCCAAAGGGAAAAACTACTGTGTAAATACAGGCTTGCTCTGCTGAGTCTGAAAAGGAAGCCAGGTTCTATGGGAAGCATGGTACTATGCTGGGGCCATCAAACCAAGTGCAATAGAACATGTTACCTGTATTTTTGATCCCAGCAAACTTTCATATATATGTTTAGAAGGTGAAGACCAGTATAAGTGTTGAACCTAAAACTTAATGTTACTTCCCTTGTCTTTTTAAGCCCATCAGTTGCAGCTTGTAGGTTAAAATAATGAGTTACTAGCAACTCTGTCTGTAGGGATTAGTTAGCATTTTGATGTTTATTTGAGAAGATACTTTGTATTAAGAGGAAAGGAATAAAGGAACTTTACTTCCAAGGAAAGTAAAATTTTCCTTTTGGCGAAGGTAAAAAATTCTTCTCTCATATCTGCGAAGTAAAACCCCTTGCCATTGTTCCACATCCCTTGAATGCATAATTGCAAAAATGTCACACTTTAAGGAAGACCGGAAAGAATAAATAGCAGAAAAGCATTCACAGCATTTAGTGTTTTTCTGTTTTGCCACATATTTTGTTTTTCTTAGCCATATATGTTATTTGTGGAAAAAGTTGACCTCAGTATAGGTTCTGCATGCTTAAAAGTTTAATGAGAATGGGTTAATGCAAAGAAACAAGCTAGCAATCAAAAGCCCAAGCAAAGGTATTACAGCATTTCTTACAGATATTTTATATTAATGCTGGAAAATGAATTGATTGTAAAGCAGACTTTGGGCTTAACACTGGCAGTATTAATTTTTTAATATTTTGTAGAAAATCAATGACTTTTAACCAGATATATCGCTTGTGTTTCTTCTTTCCTCTCTGTTTCTTCGTGTCTTCCAATCTGCTTTGTCTAAATAACTGCTACCTTGCTTTAAACATAAATGGTGTGCACGGTTACTTCCTACAATCTCCTGGGGAAATCAGACTAAGCATCAGTGCCTTTCTGTTGAGCAGTCCACCATCTTTATGCTTTCTCAGACTTCAAGCAGTCTAAGTTTCTAACGGAACAAAAGGTGACTTTTTTCTGCCTTTCTGCATGCTTGGCCATTTCATTCAAAGGACAGTAAAAAGTTTATCATCAGAAGTTATTTACCATACTCATCTTCATTTCTGATTCACATCAACTACATTTTGAAAAAGAATAGTTTTTAGTAGTTTTCTTCTGTTTATCTGAAAGACTCTAGGAATCATTGTCACAATCTCTCACTATCACTATCATTTTTGTCACTATTTTACATAATGTTTGTGCCTCAGGATTATAGAATTCATAGATCCCTGTTTTAATCATTGGTCTGTCTGTAGGTGGACGCATGTCATACTTGCACTGTGCCTGTGTACATGGAATAGTTGTCACACAAAGTGATAATTCTGACTATGCTGATGTTATTAACATCATAGAGAAACTTTGGTACTAGAAGCCATTTCAGCCATCTTTGGAATATAGTAATATATCTGGTCTGCTGTGATAAAAGGAAATGCAACTTTTTTATTAATAAGTTATGTCCAGCATGTATTCCACGTTATGAATTTTTGTGCTTTTTCTACAAAGAAAGCAGCTCAAGATTCAGAAGTATGTGACAATTAACATAACATAAAAGTGAAAGCAATGCTAGTAAATGTTGGCTTCTCTCCAGTCTGCAAGAAAATTATTTTTGACTTAATACTAGGAGACTGGTGGTTTCCACTGCAGATTTTATATCTTTATTTTTTAACTGGTTTAGATAAAATGGACATTTCCTCCTTCTTTCCCCCTTTAAAAACGCATTGCAAATAAAAGTGACTGTAATTACGTAAGCCGTGGGGAAAGTTCACAAAGTTTTTTCACTACTGAAAAATTCTGGCTAAAATTGGCTTTTAAGTGCCTTCAGATTGGTTTGAACTGAGCTTTTAAGTAATTCATATGCTTCTAAATTTTTCTCTTTTTTGAGTACTTCAGTGTGTGGTAGGTAATAGTTAACCATCGTTATCATTCAAAGGGTTTTAAACACTCCAGTTACAGTTCTGGGTTTTTTTGAGAGAGCTTTTCAATTATACATATATGTTTACACGCACACAAAGACATGTATGTGTGCGTGTGCATGTATATATAGGTACATACAGGTATATGTGTATGTATATGTTCATGTATATTTTTATTACACACACATATGAACTGTTGTATTTCTTGGGCTAGAACATTAATTCTGCAAAAGCTTTGGAGGAATCTGTTGCCTTCTGGTAATTCTGGTCAAAATCTGCTCATTTCTAATACATGTAATCCCAGCGACTCTTTGGCTTAATGAAACAAGCTGAATTTTTTGCTCTAACTGGAAACTCTGCAGCTGTGAGGTTTCTTTCAACCTTTAGTTCTAAAAAGCAACAGAGTATTCTTGAATATATCCAATCTGTATTGATTGATTGTATTTCCTTTTCCTTTATTCTTCTTTCATTAATAGAAGCAGCTCAGCAACCCTGTTAGGGAAAATATAAATTCACTTTAAATTTTCCTCTTTTTATAATTGTCACGTCAACTGACAGTGTTTCAGCAATCCCAAATATTTTGTAGCTGCAATACCAGGTGCTTAGATTCTGAGCTGTAAATAACTTCTGTGCTTTCATCCTTTATAAGAAATATTTTTCTTTTTCTCTTTGCTTCTCACTGATTGTTTTTTCAGTTCACTTTGACTTCAGCCACAAGATCTGCACATTAGCCTCCTTATGAGATCTCTACCCTTTGCTGCACATGGGGAAACCCAAAGTGGTCCTTTTGCCTGGGGAAGCCTCTATGGGGATTCATTATTCTTCTGTTCTTCTTAGAAAACTGGTCACCAGCAAACTGTTGCCTTTGGCATGTGTCGGGTTCCTCTTCTATGGAAAACAAAGAAAGATCTTACTGTTGCAATATTTGAATCCCATGGGAGAAGTTAGCTTGGTAACTCCTTGCCCTCTCCCTGTGGTGAAATGACAAAGCTGTTAGTCAGCCTTCATTAGCACTGACCCTATCACCTCTCCAACCAGTTGTACTGGGTAGCAAAGGTAGACATCTGATCCTTAATTTGGAATCTACTTGGTTTAGGACAAGGGGTAACAGGTTAAAACTTTAACAGGGAAACTTTAGATTGGATATAAGGAGGAAGCTCTCTACTGTAAGGGTGGTGAGGCACTGGAATGGGTTGCCCAGGGAAGTTGTGAATGCTTCATCCCTGGCAGTGTTCAAGA
>JASSUY010035941.1:20414-33936 GCA_032466535.1 Forpus xanthops
AGTGTTAGTCTCATAATGAGACTAACACTTGTATCTATTTGTATGTTATTTATGCAGAAATGCAGAAAAAGCAACTGAAGTTGGTGGTGTTGCACAGTATGTTATGAAAGAGTATGAAGAGTGAGACTGGGTACTTATTTGAGATCTCCATTGTTGACTTATGGCTAACTTCGAGATGATAAAATTTTTACATCACATCACTCTCTTTCTATACGTGGTTTAGAAAGTTAAACGTTTGTTTTACTTATCCAAAAGGAGAAACAGACAGAAGATACTTGCCTCAAGATGTGACATCACATCACAGCTGTACTGTTCTGTTGGCTCACTGCTGCTAACAATGGCAGGTTTCCTCTCTCCTTTCTATGGTAGCCTGATTGGTTGGGTGGTTGGTGGGGTTTACCATACTTCTGTGGCTCCTCTCAAACAGGCTGTGACTGTTATCTGACTAACATGAGCCAAACTTACTGAAACCTAATTATCTTGTCTAGTTCCTTGAACTTAGATTTATGCAAGGCCTGAAGAAGCATAAAGTAGAGCTCCATGCTGCTTCAAATGGGAAGAGTTGTCCACTGCTAACTTAGATCCTCCAGTTTGCAATCTCACTTGAGTTGACTTCAACCACTGCAGACCTCCCCTGGTTCTGGTTGCTTATTTCTGCCTCTACACTTTTTTCAACATTATGCAAGTTTTGGTGTCTGGGGGGGGCAACCCATACTGATCTTTCTGAGAGCAGCCTATTAATAATAGTTACATTTTCCACAGGCCATTTTCTTGACTTGGTTAACCCGGTGCTGGGCAGTGACTCAGGGTTTACAGAGTGGGGGATGGAGGGCAGCAGCTATACAAGCCTGTCTGGTTGCCTGTGCCACCAGAGAAGCATGTATGTAGTAGCCATGGGGTCTTAATGCTAAAAACAACAAAAATATTTCTGCCAGGAAACTTTTCCTATATGATATAAATTCACAGCAAGTCCATTATCTCTGGAGCAGTTCCTCCAACTTGCTGAGTGCAAGGCCAGGGGTCGCTTAGATGAACCTTCCACATAGAGCACAGGGAGCAGAATTGATCATTCCATTGTTCTTTTCTAAAAATAGCCCCAGCCTGGGAGCACATTTTTGCTTTATGACCTTCCCAAATGCTGAAGTTTAGAGCAGCAGTTTCAGGGTAGCCAAAAGACATGGACCTGCACATCCTTAAATGGGGACACAAAGGTAAACATACTTACCTGCCTATGATATGGTACAAATAGAGGAGCTATGATATGGTACAAATAGAGGAGCTGACTGCATTTGTCAGACGTTTTGTTTTTCAGCTTTGGAAAGCTCCCAGTACTTCCATGTGAATGTTACTGTACTATACAGACAAGTAGTTATTGTTGGTGGGTTGGACTACTACTCTCTTTTTCTATCGCAGGAACCTGATATCTATTTCTCATATATTTTCAAATGAAACAAAGAATATGCACCACCATTCTTGAAAATATGTCCCGATGGCATTCTAGTGATAGCCTTGGGGACAGAATAAACCAGTAGATCTTCTGCTCAGCCTTTCTTACAGTTTGCCCTTAAGATTCATCCAAAATACTTTTGCTCTGAGGTGAGTATCTTGAGTGATTGATTAATCAAAGTAAAACTTCCTGAAATATATTGAATCTTGATCTGAAAACATCAAGAGATGAAGAATCCAGTGCTGTACTTAGTTGATCAATAATTTTAACATGGCCTTGGAAACAGCTTAATTAATTAGAGATTGATATCTAGAACTCTCTGCCTCTTTAGTATGCCAAGCAGAAAACATTATGAAGTAACACATTTGTTAGTTAAGTCCCTAATTGTCTGCAAACCTTCAATGCAAAAAAGAAAAAAGGTAGAACTATCGATTTTGTATGTAAAGTAAGTCTGTTTTAATGATCTCAACTACTCAGTACTAACCAGCAGCTGGGATTCAAAGACATAGGTCTTAATGTCAAGACTTCTCTCAGTACAGCTAAGTTCACAACGCAGGCGTACTGCTTATACTCCCAGGCCAGTCGTGGCTCTGACTCTCTGTTCTTTTGCTTCCAGGAGGTTTTTAGGGAAGTAAAGGCTCTTTAAGTCCCTAAATGTTTTCATTACTTGAAATAAAAAAAAAAAGATATGCTCTGTGATATGCTGCATCTGTTCAGATATGAACAAATAGTTCTCTGAATCAGGATAGCTTACAATCAATTTATGTCGCAAGATATAACTCCTCTGTGAACTGGCTGAGGCCCAATAAGGTTTAAGTTCACAGTATGGCTCCTTCAGTGTCTAGTAAGCTCTTTTACCCCTACCATATCCCTGATGACTCTACAGCCTGGTCAGATGTGATTGAAACTGCCCAGGGGCTGAGGATAAGGGACAACTGCCATACCACTGACAAGAGAATGTGATCACACTGAACCTCTCCAATAGAGCATTCTATGAAGAATCTGTTTCTTTTGATTTTGGCATATTACAGCCTGAATTTCGTAGCTCTCCTATGTGCTTAAAGGACCATCCTCCTCCCTAAAGGACTGTTCTACTCCTTCACCACTGAGGCTTCTGCCATATTCATGTCAATGTTCGTCATTTTTAATCTATGACACTATGGTGTCAGATACAGGTTTAACCTTCTGAGAAGCCACTGAAAACTTCACTGGGTTTATTTAGAGCTTGCTGAGCTCCATATATAAATTAGAGCAGCCTCAGGGACCCAGGACTTGCCAAGTCTGAATTCTCAGTGTTGCAAATAGAAGAAATCATGGCATGAGGCAGCAAGCGCCAAAGCTGTAATGATCTTCCTTCAGGGAGTCAATTACATTTGCTGTTTGCCTTATGGCACACGTAGGTGATTACAGTGTGAAGGCCAGGATACATTTGTTTAACGTATCCTTGAACTCTATTACATTTTGCACTCATCTTGCTAAAGCCTTATCTTCAATTACACTCCTTTCCATATGCCCCAAGCTGTTGTTTGTTACAAGACCAGTCTGACCTTCTTGTACCCAAAATGTCAGTGAATTAAATTTTTATACTTTTCAACTTAAACAGTTATCTCATGATGCACATAACAAACAGATAATGAGATCTGCATTTTATTAGACACAGTGGTGCTTACTGATGTTTAACTATTAGGCAGAACCATTTTGCTGTTCACAGTTACAATTACATTATTTTTGTCCGTGGATTGATAGCCATCAATTGATTTGACTCTTTCTAAATGTATTTCTTTAGTGTTGCTTGCAGTCATACTTAGAAAACTGGCTACATTTGTATTCTTTTTTCTGGAAAGGGAAGGGACATTTCCATAGTTATATTTCTTTACAGTCTAAGCTTTTTGACGCCTATGTTTTGTGACAATTTTCCCAAGCTTTTTCTCTGCGTCGGGGATGCTCCAAAATCACATTCTTAGCTTTAAGCATATCCTTAAACCCTACTCATTTTGATAGAACTAAAGCACATACTTGTAATTAAACACAGTTGTGAATGAGGATGCATTCCTGAAATAAATCCATGTGAAAAATGACCTATTGAGCACATTTCTATGGCTAACACATACACTATTGAATTGTAGTGCTCTACACATTTTTTTGCTTTACATGTACATGATCATAATTTATGATTCATACAGTGCTCATAATGATTAAATGATAGAAGCATCAAACTGGGATCTAACTGATGCAAATATTTAGGTCCATAACGGGATAGATGAAGATCCACCCTCCACAGAAGAGCCTGGCTGCCACACGGCTCTCCTACATGCTGAGAGTCAACTCACACACTCATAAATAATCCAGTTGGCAAATATCAAAAGGTTACATACCCTCACTGGTTTTGTGTGCATGCTCCTGTTCTGGCTCCAGGCAAAGGTAGGAAGAGACCTATGGAGGGAGATGAATCTAACCTAACTCTCTTTACATTAAGCTGACAAGAAAAGAAGCATATATGTCATCATTTACTGTATCTCAATTTGCAGAGGGTAATTGCTCATAATAGGCTGACTTGATAGCTTACTGAACATACCTTAGAGACTGTTTGGTCTTGTTTTTGTACAGCAAAAGCTCACCCATGTTTCTCTTCACTCTGAAAGAGGGTAAAAAGCTACTATAGGAGTCTTACTATTCATGTAGAGGAAGGAATGCTCAGTTCAGAGAGGGATGTCTGAGATTACTGAACAGTCCAAAGGGTTTAGATATCTATGGTTTAGACATTTCAGTTTTATATTAAAAAAAAATATGACTATATTTTAAAATAATCCTCCTTGAAATGAATGGAAGAGATGCTCCCAGAACCATAGATTGCTTAAGAAAATCTATGTATCTATTTCACTGATGCTTACAGAAAGGAGCTGCCATACAGTTTTATAAGAAATGCTAGGCATATCAATGGCTAACTCCTTACAACCCAAGCCCTTGCGCTAAACCTCACCTGTGTAAAATAGTCTAGCTGGGTCTTTAGCAGTAATTGTTTGCAAGATGCACCCTAATTAACCCCCCATGGTTCTCCATGGCCCATGGTGCTCTTTTGTAACACTTGCCATTAATCTGAGGCTGTAACACAATGTTTAATGGGGCATGCTTCTCATTGGGCAGGAGGGATTATGTGGGGCAAGGACATCAGGATTTATGATGCTTTACAGTCACAGCTGCCATAAAAATAGAAAAGCTGAAAGAAAATCTCCTTTTAATGGAGAACATGCACTGTGGCAGAGACCATTTGTCACTGTACATCTTCCTCACAATGTATCAAGCCTGGACTCCACTTATAGACTCCATTGAGGTGTGGCTGCGCTGCAGAATATATGATGGCAGAAGGACAAAGCACCAGAAGCAAGACTGGCTGGAGTGCGACCAAAACAGAAGGGATGGGAAGTAGGTGTGTTTGTGGGCAGCTCCGCAAGACCAAGAACAGTGCTAAGAGTCAAAGCAAATGGGCAGATGTTGTGTGACTGCTGGATGAAAGGCTTTAAAACACAAAGATGTTACATTTTTTTTTATTATTATTTTTCTATTGAATTATTGGTTGCAGTTGCAAAATTTTATTTATAATCCAACTGCCAAGTCAGTTGCTAGTGGTGATGCTTTAAAAGCTGACCATATTAACTATACTAGTGATCAATAAAGCAGAGAAGAAAGGAAAGGTATTAGCAAGCAGTGAAGATAGTTCAAACATGTGGAGGAGGAAGGACACTGACGGTCTGCCTTAGAAAGCTCTGAAGATGTATCAGGTCAGATGAGGAGTCCTTTTAGAAAAGATTGTGATTTCTTTTTTCTTCCAAAATGAGACTCAGCTTTTACAGTAATACATGAACCATCTGATGTGCAGGTGGTCAAGACTTTCTTTAATAAGGACACCCCATGAAGTATTTTCATATGAGATCCTGAATAATTGAGTAGTATCAGAATGAAAGAATTTTGCTGAATTTATGCTGAACTTCTGATAGGGAAATCACCTTTTTCGTTCCTTTAGCAGCTGAGTTCAAGCCCACTGTAATACAGTAGAAAAGTGAAAGAAGAAGGTAGCCACAGAGAAGATAGAAAAAGGAACCATAGAAAAAATACACAAACACAAAGGGTCTTTTTGTAAGAGCAAGTAATGATAGGACAAGAGGGATTTGCTTTAAACTGACAGAGAGAAGATTTAGATTAGATATTAGGAAGAAATTTCTTACTCTGAGGATGGTGAGGTGCTGGCACAGGTTACCCAGAGAAGCTGTTGCTGCCCCATCCCTGGCAGTGCTCAAGGCCATGTTGGACAGGGCTTAAAGCAGCCTGGTCTAAAGGAAAGTGCCCTGCCCATGGCAGGTGGGCTGGAATTGAATGAGCTTTAAGGTCCCTTCCAACCCAAACCATTCTGTGTTTCTGTGACAAGGAACTTGCAGAGGCCACCAACTTAACAATGCCAGGCAGGTCCCTTGCCTTTCAGGGCACATACTGAAATCTCCACAGGGACAAGAATTACATGATACACTGCATCTACCTGGAGGCACATTTAGGAAGGTGGAAGGGAAGGCTCCAAAAAGAAGGGAGAAACTTTCTAGTGGCAGATGCCAACAGCTTCCTCTAAGCCTGGTGGCTTCACTGCAGGACAAAGCAAGGGAGGGCGCACAGCTGTACCCTGCAGTCATTCAGAGATCCTGCCCTCAGCTGCTCTTGCTGGATCAGTTTTCCCACTGCTAGCTCTTGCATGAGCATATTCCCACTGTCACACATGATTTCACCAGTGTGGGAGCTGAACATGAATTTCTGGTGAGCTGCTGCAGGTCACAGACCATTGGGCCACCACCTCTGAGTTGCAGCCTACTGACCCTGACTCACAGACCAGCAGACAGACAAAACCATCAGCTATTTTATAATAAAATGCATAGCTAGACAATTAAGAAAGGTCTAGCAACATTTTGCTGTCAAAGTAGTGCATACTGGCTGTCAAAACTAACGATGCTACTAATAAAAATCCTTGTGAAAAATAGAGAGACATTTAGACACATTTATACAACCGCTTTCATCCCATGGGTTCAGACAGTTTTATAGCAGTAGCAAGAAGACACTGCTTGATCAGGTGCCTGCTGCGATAGAAGGAACCAAAATAAAATACTTGTAACATCATACTGCCAAGTTGTAGGAGAGAAATGATGTTTGGGGTGCTTTAAAAACAGCTGTCTCTGTTCAAATAGCTGGATAAATTTGCTGTCTTGCTGATGATCAAGAGGCAAGCTTTTTGTCAGCTACAGGAGACGTCTGCAAACACTTTTCTCATGCAGGCATGGGAGCAGACTCATTTTAGTTGCAGAAAGAAAACGTGTGGTCATGTCCTACCATTTGACTTTTTCTTGTAATTTCTTTGACTTGTAAATAATTCCTTGCATTTGAATGAGCCTCTCACTCTCTCAAACAACAACAGAGATATGAAATATAAATAAGTAAAATTCCACAGCTTTCCCATTTTCACTAATGACCTGCCATGTTGCATGGCTTGAAAATACTGGAAATTTTCCTCAATTTAACAGCAGTTCTGCTGATCTGCATGAACTGGGCAGGCAGGGCATGGAAACATACACATACACCAGATAATCAGGGGGAGGAAGATGCTCCACAGCTAGAAGGAAGCAGCATTTGAATATGAATCTGAGACACTCATCAGCAATACCCAAGCTGAGAAAGCTGTACAGCTATGTCAGTGCTTTTGGTGGCAGGTAGAGAGGTGGCTGTGCCTGTTCAGAAATCTCCAGGGAGGAAGGCAGTAGTCAAAGGCCTATGAAGAAATTAGGCTGCTGGAGTGGAATAAAAGGAAGAACATTCCTTCATAATGGACATTTGTGGCCTCATTTTTGCACATATTGCCAGTCAGTTGCAATAACAAAACTGGTCTTGAATGTCAGTGAAGGTTTGGGAATAAGGTACTCCAACCAAGAAAGCCATGGGCATGGGAACACACTGCCAAAGAGACAAAGGGAGTGGAGTGAAAATGGAAGGAGGTGCAAGAAAAACAGTTAAAGAACTGCTGGCCCAGAAAACTGTTTAGAGAGATTTCTGTTCTTGTTATGGTAAATGGATCTCTAAATGTTTTGCCTCTGGAGTCCTGAAATAACATTTCCAGGCTATGGATGAATTTACGTAAATAAAGGCTCAGAAACTTACAATCTACAAGGAAGCAGAAAGATAACCTGGAAAACACCACACAACAGAAAAAAACATGTTCAGCCTAACATGATCACAGCCTTTCCTATAGCTTCACACCTATGCAAATCATCTGCCAAAATGCATAAAGCTCAAGATAAACAAATCTCTTCCACAACTTGGCATATGGAAAAAGGGTCTGAACCGAAATGGTAATTGAGTTTTAGAGACCCATCCATTTGCTGTCATTGTGCCATCTGTCTCCTTGGCAGAGTCTTGATAGTTTGCATTGGCAGCTTTGATTGCCAAAGCTCATGTATTAAGTTAGCTACCTTGTCTTCCCACACACAATTTCTTCTTATTTTTCCATAGGCCTGCTATTCTGGAGGATTCACAGAACTGCACGATACCAGGTACTCCCAGAACCATAATATATTTTGATATTTTTAAGCTTTTTTTTTAATCAGAAACATGGATAATTTTCTATTATAGTTTGTAAGCAACCTGCAGAGACCAATACCAACAGAGTTAAGAGAAAGCTTACTTCTCAGGGACTGACCACAGCAAAGATCACAGGTGCTGGTGTATATATATGTGTTAAGTATTTTCTATCACCAGAGTAACAAATGAAAACTGTGGATGCCTTATGAGGGCAGCACCCCTGAGGCAGGCTCCGAGTTATTGCCTTACTGCCATAACTACTCACTGTAAAGCACCTTTGACTAAAAGCCAATATGACACCTTAGCATAGCTCTGCTGGCTCTCCTGAAATTACACAGATGATTTATGTTGCCTCTTAAGGTACAAAAGATGCAATAAAATTATTTACATTTTTATGTACACAGAGCGCAGCTTTAACTGTGACAGTGAATGATGTGGGAGTTGCCCTAAGATTTTATTAAGTTATATGCCCTCTGGTTCTTTGACCACGGACATGTTTTTGGCTGTGTAGAATGAAAGGTTTAATTCCAGCAGGAGTTAGTTCGTATTGGGCAAAAGACCGATAAACACTCCTGGCAGTCCATTCACTGAGACATACACCATTAGTGCAAGGTACCAGAGTCCATCCTCCCTTTAGGCTGGCTGTGTAATAGATTGTGAGATGAGCACTGAGACACCATGAAGTTTACATAAGAGAGGACTTTGCTCTAGGAAAGATGGGTATTCAAAGAGGCTTGAACATGTTGAACAGCTTTTGACCTTGCTCTGCTTTGTTCCTATCGCAGAATTAAACAGCACTTCAGTTATGTTACTAAAGTCATACAATTGGTGACAATTCCCAAAGGAAAGCTTGCATGCCCTAAACCAAATGGGACCTGCTGTTAGAGACTGTATGAGGAATAGCTTTCCAACCTTACAAATAAAAAGCCAGCAGCATTTTGACGCATTGTTTTAATTTCTGCCTCAAGTCAGGAAGACTTTTCCAAGTTCCTCATAAGCACCTGGAGCAAGAGAACCCAGTTTGGCAAACAGGTCACTTAGCGGGGGGGATGTGGAACACTCAGGTCCTCCTTGCTCTCACTCTGATGTGCTCCCACAGTCCTGCTGAGTGTTCTGCTAACACAGGGCAGGATTAATCTCTGCCTCCCGGTCACTAGTAATTGCTCCACTTTGCTGTAAGTAATTGCGTGTTACTGGGAGAGAAAGGCTGTCTCCATCCTTCAGATGCAGTGGGATGTTAGAAAACCTCAGGTAGTCCATGTTCCAGTAAATACATGATTATTAATCAGCTTCAACATAAGAGGCCTGATAGCTACCTAGAATAGCCAGCTGCTTAGCAATGAAAATGTTTGTATGAGATATAAAGCATCATGATTCAAGCTTGTAGCTGAGCTGTGATGATTTGAACCTTGATGTCCCAAATGCATGCTCTCTCTCACCACTGGAGAGGGAGGGAATCAGTCAGTCTTTCTCACAACTAGAGCTGCCACCCTGCACCTGAGACAGCTTTTGCGGGATGAATTAGGCAGAGATGAGTTTCACAAAAGCTGTTGCTGTCTATGAGGAGCTCTGGTTCACCATTCCCCCTCTCTGTTCCCAAAGCTACAGTCCTAACACCACAGGACATTGAGCCAAAGGTGAGCTATTCATGGGAGTCCATCACGCTGCTGATACTGGCCATCTCTGAAGGTCTTGTGAGAACAACCTCATGGTCTGTGCATTTTGACTGTGTTTGATGGTTTTGTTACAGGAGAGGAGCAGACTGTCTGCAAATGTGTTCATAAAGCATGCCTGGATGTAGTAAGTGTGAGCTGGAGCTAATGAATGTTAAATGAAATCTAAATGATGATTACCTGAGTTTTAGAAATTGCTTTGACACATTGGATGCACATTTACTGAGCAGTCTGGCTGGCAACTGAGCAGAGCTTCCAGCCTTGGTGTATATATTCAGTTAGTATATGAGTTCCCTTAATCCTTGTTTAGCCTAGCAGCTCCACCTACTCTGTAAACTGAAATTCTCTCCATTAAGTATGCCCAGAAAAACACCTCCTGAGCCATCTCCTCTGCCTTTTCTTCCAGTTCTAAGTACAGAGGTTCAAAAGATCTGCATGCAGACACATAATATAAGTCCATTCACCCTGTCTGCAAGAGCAGATACTGCTTGTATGTGCATGTAGGCAGTGGCACTGATAATGCTAGGAATTCCATCCTGACCTCCAACCATCAGCTGAATGGAAAGTACCTCCAGTAAATGGTATTTCATAGCAAGCAGTCTCTACTGGAGAATACCCTGCTAAATCTAGTAAGTCCTGTCACATCCTCACTGATGGAGGAACAGTGAGGATGTGGGATAACCCTGACTTTGCAGTGCAAACCCTTTCCTCAGAGATTTTCATAGATGTGACCATTCCACAAACATCACTACAGGTCCCAGCCTTCCACTCACTTTATAAAGACCTGAAGTTCTGTGCAAAATCAGTGCAAAATAAACAGCATTTTGTCCTTAAAAACAACAACATTCAGTCACCTCCAGAACCTGGTGCATTCAGCCAATGTGCTTGAAGATTGCAGAATCAGAACCCAGGTCAGAATATAGGAGGGATCTAGGTCAGAAGGGACCTCTGGACATCACCTAATCCGACCCCTGTTAAAAAAGGGCCAGCTCCAAAGTTAGATCACAAAGTAAGGTCATTCACAGCGCTGATGAATTTTGTACATCACAAGGATGGAGATTTCATGTTGTCTTTGGACCCATTTCAATGTTTGACCTCTCTCCAGGTGAATATTTATTTCCTAATTTCTAATTGGGATATCTGATATTGTGTTTTGCATTCATTGCATCTTGTCATAGAATCATAGAACGGTTCACTTTGGAAAGGACCTTAAAATCATCCAGTTTCAAACCTCCTGCCATGGACAGAGACACCTTCCACTAGACCATGTTGCTCAAAGCCGCATCCAACCTGACCTTGAACACTGCCAGGGATGGGGCAGTCACAGCTTCTCTGCAACTTGTGCCAGTATCTCACCACCCTCACAGGAAAGAGCTTCTTCCTAATGTCTAAATGTACTTTCTTTCAGTTTAAAGCTGTTATGCCTTGTCCTGTTGCTGTACACCTCTAAGAAAAGTTTGCCTCCACACTCTCTACACCCTCCCCTGAGGTAGCTGAGGAGAGCAGTGAGATTTTCCTTTTAGCCTTCTCTTTCTAAGATCAATAAACTTAGTTCTCCCTCCCTTTATACATCATACACCAGTTCACTCATCATCTTGATAACCTTCCCCTGGAATTCCCCCAGTATGTCAGTGTCTTCTACTGAGAAACCCCAAACTGGACAAAATTCCAAGGCTTGTTGGATAGAAGGAAATAGTTACATCCCTCAGCTTGAGGGCTGCACTCTTGCTTATATAGGCCAGGATGCTCTAGAATGTGCAACGGCACATTGCAAACTGCAAATTCTTGCCTGAAAGGCCACCCAAAGTCCTCTTCTGCAAAATGCTGTCATCTCAGTCAGTCCCCAGCCTGTACTGTATATAGGTCTCTTCTGTCCTAGGAGCAGACCTTTGCATTTCCATATATACAATTTATATATGTATTGGTCTACATTTTCTATTTCGAATTAATACTCAACCAACCCATTCAACTCCAGAATCTGATAAAAAATATATTTTTTAAGTCCAGTAAGTAAAATAATGAAATTATTAGTAATTTTTTTCATTAGAACATAAACTAGTTTTACTTCTTCAGATTTAATACATTTTATCTCAATTTCCCTTTAAATGTAATTTTTGTCTATTTGTTACTGAGGCAAAAAATAATCATCTCTTTTCAGGAGCACATATTCCATAATTTGTGGCTGATTCTGTTAATTCTGGCCTTCATAGGCTTTTCTGGGAAGGGCCCACGCACCAAAAAGCTCTCAGTTCTAGCAGTTGCTAAGTGTTTTGATCAACTGAATGACAGTCAAGGGTGCTTGGCACCTTGCAAGCCAGGAACTGTAAATCAGAAGGCTTTATGAAAGCCCACAGACCCCATTTGTCCTTTGAGTTGTAAGTAAAAAAAAAAACCTACCCGTTCCAAAATTGTCAGTATTCATGTTCATAAAAGATAAAATAATCATCTCTTCCCAAAAAAAGATGGCAGTATCTTTCCAAAATTATGTTATAGTCTCTAAGGCTACATCTGTTCTAGTAACTACAACAGGCCAGGTCCTGCGCTCTGTCTCTTGAGGATGAATAGCACAGCACAGCATGAGTCCATACAGGGAAATTCCCATCACACCAAAACAAGGTCCTGGACCTGTTCTGGATCTGTTGCCTCCTGTTTCACTTAACAGCAGAGAGAAACAAGTAGCTGCACTAGAAAATACCGTGTTTCTTTAGCTCTTGTTATTGCTACTTCGCTGTTTTTCATTAGAAAGCCCAGAGAGATTCAGAAGAGACATCAAGAAGTATCAGGGTTTTTTTTCTCTCTGTATATCACGAGCGCAGTGAGCATCAGGTACTCCCCAGGCATCTCCTTCATTTGAGTCTACTCCCCCAACTCTTTGAAAGTGCAGTTCACCAGCGTCATAGTCGCTGATTCCTAACACTGATGCCTCTCTTTCTTTCTCCCCCCGGAGATGCAGAGTGTGAGACCCATGTTAGTGCCTGCTGGCTTCTCACATTATGGGTCAGCTCTGACCCAAAAGCTCTCTGGACCTATTATTCCTGGATCACCCAGAGAAGCCGGGTGCCAACACCGGCACAGCTCTGCCTGCACACCGTCAGAGGCTTGATGGCTAGCCCTGGCTGTGTGGAGCTGGTGCACAGGGAAACCTGCTCGGTGGGTTTAAATCCTGCCTTCTGCTAAGAGGCCGAGAACTGCACTTCTCATCACAAGCATAGCGATAAAACCCAAGTGAACTGCTCAAACGTTTCATTAACGGTTAATGTCATTAATTTAATAATTAGTAACAGCCAAGAGATAGATTATTTCTAATAAAAGACCCGCCAATCGCTAACAAGTGGAGAAATGCCGGAGCAGAAGTTCGCAAAGAAATGAACCCTTGCTACATCCCCCCCCGCAGAGAATAACCGCGATTACTGACGGCTTTGCTGGGCACAGACTCCAGCCGACATAGGAGAGACACATTCCCGCGTCACCTCCCAAGCACATTTCCCGAAGAGCCCCTCTACGATTTTGCAGGGATCCTAACTTTCTGCGCCTGACACGGAATACTCCCCATGGAGCGAAGCCACCCGGGGGAGCAGCGGCGCAGACAAAGGCAAGGTGCGAGTAAGAGGCTGCCGGTTCTGCTTCGCCCCGCGCTGGCTCTAAGGGACGCTCCGCGCACTGACATGACTAAGCACGACCCGCACCGAGAGGCTGCTCGCTCCGCACCCGCACACGGCGGGGGCACTCACCAACCGCCCCGCCGCCGCCGCCGCCGACTCCTCCGCAGGAGCATCCGCTCCTCCGCGCGGGC